>JAVSBT010408846.1:0-10728 GCA_033118115.1 Pharyngocirrus eroticus
CAATAAAAACATGTTCTCTGGGAGATAGGAGGTTTGTCAGCTGCTGGGCTTCCAAGATATGGTTTTCACCCACCAGCGTCATATTGCCATGTGCCATGACACCTCCCTCTCTACCAGAAGGGGTTTGGTTTTGTTGTATCGTATAAGTTTCTGTAACTTAGGTCTTTTTATAAGAGAAGGGTAGTTAGCCCCTATCTAAACCCCCAGAAATGGAGGGCCATTTGTGCTAAACTGCCCTTTTCTAGCACTTGTCAAAATATGTACAACCAGAGGCTTTCATTGACATATTGGTTGGAGGCTAATGGCCGTTGGGGACAAATCCCTCTTCCGCCCTTGCAGGCAATAGACCTCAGTGCCTCGGGTTCCTTCTTCGCATATGCTGTTCAAACATACTGATTGACATTAATTGGTGCAATATTGATGAGAAATAATAATACTAATACAGATCCAAGTAAAAAGTCTTTGTTTATGTTTTATCCGTAGGTGTAGGATGTTGAGCCTACACTTTTGAAAAGGGAAGTGAATAAGGGCCTACAAGTATCTATTCTGATGCTCTATTCACTAATATGATAAATTAGCAAAATACTTTGGTTATAGTGCAAGTGAGATCAAGACCGCTGTGGAAAAAGCAGGAAATATTAAATTTGCCTTCTAATTCTAAAAATATAATCACTTCTTTGGTATTTTTACATTTCAATAATCTTTTATCAAAATCCCAATTTTTCCCTTCAAATGTGAGAGACTCTGATATAACCAGTTCATTTTAGATAATGATTTCCTATTTCCACTGAACTACATTTTAAAAGAATTTTTTGAACGCTATCAAAGTCAACAGTTATTTTTGTAGCGAAAACAGTCTACATTAACCCAAACAGGGACACAAATGTAAAAAAATTAAATAAAAAAAGTTCTAAATTTTTTAAAAGCTTGGGAAGTGGGTGGAAACATGATATTGAAGTGTAAAAGTAAGATGCTGAGTTAGATTAATAGTTTCTCTTTTCAATGCATGTCTAGTGTTAAAGTGCTATGTTATTGGCATAGATAGATGCAAACTGTTTGCAGATTGTAGTTCTGTAAATGTAACTGTAAAGTATGTACTATATACCAACAGAAAAAAATGTCTCCAATACCATAGTACTGTTAATTTATAGAAATACTTCCTGTTTAGATAAATAAATTGTGAAATAATTACATCATCGATAGAAAAGACCACTCTGTCCACAATAATATTATTGTATTGTATTATTGTATCATATTTGTAAAGAATGTAATTCAGCATGTGTACATTAAGGAATAAGGAAACCAATACACAAAGCTTATACTATTACCATATTCATCATCAGGGTGTTAACCTATACTGCAGAAAATCAACAGAAAAATTCTGTTGACCTTGTGTGGGATTCGAGCCCATGACCTTAGGGATACCAAACCCCCTGCTCTACCCCTGAGCCAACAAGGAAACATGTGGGAACAGCGCATCCCCATATAGATGAACAAGAATTTAATGAATCTGCAGGGTGTTTTTTTAATAATGGATGGTTAAAAACATGCTGAAAGCAACAGGTAATATCAAATAATGTTGCTGAGAAAAAGAAAGGATTGACCTGTAATATTGGTTTACTTTTTTTGTACCATAATGGCTTCCCAATAGGAAGCAAACCACAAATTAGCCATGCATTATGCAGAATAAGTTGGCGAGATGTCAAAATTAATAGACAAATAACGAAACTAAAAGATGAGGAAATAGTAATTTTCCTGTGTGGAAAATTTATGTTTTGTCACATGTATGTAGATATGGATGAGTAAAATTGTACATTTTTTAATCATTTTATAGGCTTCAATAGTACAAAAACAAGGTAATCACATGGCTCCAAAAAGTGCAATTTTTACTTTTCTAAAAAATGTAAAAATTTGGTCAATTCATTTTCTGATAGCACTTAATAAGAAAACTATGAACAGAAACATTGGGATATGAAATTATGAATTTGATGCTCTTAATTTAGAATGTCATTTTGTTTTGATATCTTGAAAATTGAAGGAGTTGATTCCTTTTATATTAGAAATTTGAGATTTATGATAATTTTTTCAAAATATTTTAAAATTTCAATTTTTTTCTGTGGGTAAAATTGTGTTTCAGAAGATATATGATTTGGATATGTTTTCTCTAATATTTTTGAGCTGTATACTCATTGACCCGATTATGATAAATTCTTATTTAGATTAGAAAGAAATAAAACAGATCTTATTTCAAACTTTTCATGTTTGTGTTTGTTATATTCTTCCAGTATATTTTTACATCTTTTTATTGATGAAATTGAAGACTTACAAGTAGGAGATGTATTCTTTGTACATTATATTCCTCATCCAAATTTAAAAGGTAAAAGACATTCAAATAATAAAATGCTTTTCTCCAATTCCACCTAGAGCATTTATAGACAACTACAAACATGTTTTTTCCTTTATGTATAATCCTTTAGAACTTTTTACCTCATTATATTGTTGAGAGTCCAAAGTTAAATGTATTTAGTTATAACCTGGCAATTTTCTTCAGTAGTGGGGTATGTTAGTTTTCTATAGAAATAGAAATAACAAGTTTGAAATTATTTCAAATAGTACTTGAAACTCTCCTTTAGCGTATATAATTGAGGTATTTCGTAGAAATTATTTCAGTCATATTCCATAAAGAGGGGGGGTATTAAAAGGTAATATTCAATTGGAATTATTTTACTAGTTGAAATGACCAATGTCTAAAATTCAAGATAGCTTAGCCCTAGTTATTTTAGAAAAATGACATTAAAGTTTCAAGTACCCATATCTAATAGTATTTTCCCTATGTGTGCAGATGGTATGTGAAATCATCACTATGACATTATTTGAAAGAGTATTAGGTTCGCCGTATAAATTATTAATGTAAAAAAAACAGGTACATGTATATCAAACACCACACGTATAACAAATAAAGGTTGTTTTCAAACTTAGTACATGTATGTATTGGTAAAATTCTTATAAAATAAATAACCTGACATTGTCATTGACAAAAAAGAGAATGTATGCATGATGTGAACCTTTTACAAAATTGACAAATCATCCTATAAATCGCTATACATGTATAAATGTTGTACTCATTATCATTATCATGATTGTAATTCATCAAACTTAAGAATCCTACGTTTCTGTAGTGCCATCTAATAACAAGTAAAGAAATAAGAATGTGGTCACATTCAATTTTATGCATTTCAGAAGTACAACAACACACCAAAAGAGGGCAGTATGTACAAGACAACAATATTGCACCACAAAATCACAAGAAGGGAGACATAGCTTATAGATTGCACTGTCATAAATAGCAAGGCACTTTTTGACTTTTTGTCTTAGGACAAAACTTCCATATAGCAGTCTTCTAATGTCCCAATAAGAGCATAATACCAAAATTTGGATATTATAACAGTAACTGCCTTGAGGTTAGTTTTCAATTGGCCTTCAAAACATTTTCCCAAAGATCATGTGTTATCAGATTTTGTGCTTGTAAAGTAAATAGTATGACCTTTTTTATTCAACTTTCACTGGTCATAGGAAAAACAATTGTGTCGTTGTTCTTGTCAAACCTACAAAATTTTCTGTATTTCAGATTTCTTCTCAAGTGGAGAATGTCCCTTTTCAAATTATGGAGATCCATAAGACACACAAGAATCAGAAATATGATGACCATTATTATTCCAGAAACGCCAATTCCTATTGCAGAAGCTCTCTTGTCAGATTCTGTGAATGAAACATCTTGGCTTTCAGGCTTTGGTCTGGAATCAGGATCTGCTGGGTATGTGGTTGTTGTTCTTATGGTTAGTTTGATGGTTGTATCCCTAATCATTTTGGTTGTGACAGTTGTTTTTATTGGTGTTGGGGGCCTGGTTGTTGTGGTAGTTGGGGTTTTTGTTGTTGGTTTTGTTGTGGTTGGTATTGGTGTAGTTGGTGCTGGTGCCTTGGTTGTGGTTGTTGTTGTTGTTGTAGTAGTTGTTGGTGATGGTGATGACGATGATGATGTTTGTGTTGTCGCTATGGTTGTAGTTGTTGATTTAGCTGTTGTTTCTTCTTGACCCTTTGTTGTGACTTTTTCTATGGTAGTTGTTGGTGGATCTGTAGCTGGTACTGAAATATATTTTTTTGAAAAACTATGATACCTTGAACGAACATAGCAAATGACTTTTGGAGAGATATGACGGTAAAATAAATACTTAGAGCACTTAATGGCCTGCATGCTCCTCCAACCATGTACAGCCTATATGTAGCTAAAGTAAAGCCAAGTTAGTATTGCAATGGAAACAGAAAAATGTATATCTAAATTCTACCTGCAGACATCATCCAATCACGTAGATAATTGAATTCACTTTCTGTTTCAATATTAGCCAAGTAGCCATTTACTCCCTCACAAGCAACCACTGCTTCAGCCCAAGTAACTGGTACACTAGTCCGTATCAATTTTTTGTGGCATGTGTCTATTACCACATTATAGCCATAACCTGGAGCACATACCCCATCAGTTGGTACTAAAATAAAACGAAATCGTAATCTCAATCTTTTTCACAAAATCATTACAGTATGGTACAATTTTTGTGAAAACTTAGCTTGCGAGGAGGAAGAAGTGTCTAGCACAATCAAGCAAGATTTCCAATATCAATATCAACATGTTACTGTGATTATACCCCAAGCACTCTTTTGGCGTATACTAAAATAGTCTATTAGATTGCTCTTTAAGGTAACTCAATCTCATACAATCTACTGTAAATTTTATCACCATTTTTTAAGATTTGTAGATCTTCAGTATGTAAATTTGTATTCCATTTGTTATATTTAGCAAATATTTTAGCGCGTTCTACTTTCTCTTAGTCTTTATTTTTTCAGATAATAAAAAGCATCAATTGTATATATTGACCTGCTTCACAGATAACATTTGGTATCTTATCATCTGCAGGTACATCAACATATTTGAATTCTTTGAACTCTGAAAATATGATGAGAGAGCCCTCTACAGGAGTATTTGCAGGATGGCCATCTGCCCAGTTTGCAAAGGTACTTGAAAGATCTTGATTCAGATTGGTTGGCTGCCATTTCCAGGTACCTGCCAGATATTTGCAACCAACAAGAGCACTATATCTGTAATCTTCAAAAATGAATAAAAATGTGATTTGATAGATAAATAATTATTAATTAAATATTAAAGACCAATTGAAAAAGATATGATATATTTGAGATTTGAACAAGAAGTTTTGGTTGGTCCATAGTTCAAGTACCAAGAAAAAATTGCTATAAAATTCTATGCTAAGGATAATAGACAAACACTGATGACACTGGCTGAAAATGATTCACTCTCGAAATTCATCCCTCTTTACATATGCCTTTAAAACAATTCTATGGAAACATTTCAATATTTAATATTATCAATTAGGTACAATTCATTATTTTTTTGCAGTTGTTGAAATTTACTCTCCCCTCTGGGCACAGATACAGGGCTGTCAGAGGTAGCCAACATATAAATTTAGTTTCATCCCAAATTCAATAGCTCACTTCAATAACAAATCCTCCTATTAGATAGAAATATACCCCCCCCCCCCCTTTAATCCAACCACACTGCACTGCACTTTTGTTCCTCCTGTTTTTGTTGTTATAATCTTGTATTTGAAAAAGTAGAATAATTTTGCTATTGTGAACAGGATAGAAAATTAAACAAAATATGAATTTTGTTTGTGAATTATTACGACAATAAATAGGTTCTGTTTTGTTTTTAAATAAATGATAAAGGTCTTTGGAATTGGAATAAATAACTTACAATTCTAACAACAACACAATCTTGTAGATTTAAATAAGACATAAGAAATTTATCAAGTTTTTATGATCAATACCAATCATTTTATGCATATAATATACATGTATCATTATAACGTTATAATGTATTTTTAAAAAGGATTCCATTAGAAGAATTGATCAAACTACGATTGTATTTCCTCTTCTCAGAATTGAAATCATCAACATCTATTTTTCTACTGGACAAAAATATGTCCCCAACCTGAATCTAGCTTTAAAGAATTTTCACCACTCATGATTTAACTAGAAAGTAAAGTTGGTGAATTGGAGTATTTTGATTTAGTAAACATTTAAATTTGATTTTTGTAAATTGTTTTATTGAAAGTAGCCAATATTCACACAACCAATGGGTTGAAAAAAGGAACTTATCATGATCTGATATCAAAGTTTTATAATATAATTATGTATTACAAGTCATTTTCAAAACAGAAATTATGATAAGACCTTGATCTATCCTTTGGGATTATTTCCAACAAAAAAACTCCCTTGAAAACCCATTATTAGATTTTGAGATTTGCTTTCTGTTTGAGATTTATATATTTTAAAAAATCAGGAATTGTCTATTACATGTATATAGAATTCTTGAAAGTCCACCTACCTTCAGATGTAACAACAGTTGTCATTAGCAGCATTGGTATTAAAAGTAAAGTTAATCCACATTTGAAAAATGTGTCATAAAATGTTTTAGAATCCGAAAAAAAAGAATGGAAAAACGAATTGTCTGTTGTTTTCTGAGTCACATCCATTTTCACATGTTGTGATTTCACCATGTCTAAATTATTCATAAAAAGTTGTGGAAGACTACATTTCTATGAATTATATGTATCTGGTCCAAATCTTCTCGATTTGTGCTGATTTTATTTGATTTCCAATGAGAAGTTGTCTGAATTTTAGTCAGTTCTTGCTCTTTTTTTTAACCTAGTAATTATACATAAGAGAAAAGATATTTTGACAGCTTCTTCCTTGATGATTTCTCCCTTTGAATGAAGTTCAATTCTAATTTACATTTACCATCCTTTCTTTAATGATTGGCAGGAATGGTTGCCCATGGTAACCAGTAATTACTATTGATAGGGTGTAGTGCGTCTATCAAAGATCATATACACCTTGTAAAATAAGTCGAGATCAATCAGAAAATGAAAGAAAAAAAGATGTGGAGATTTTTTATTGAATGTTCTTGTTTGTTTGCGGTAATTTAAAGGAATCGAAGAACATTAGAACCTTTTTTAAGATGCAATTTTTTAAACCATATTTCCTTTTTTTAACGGCGTCTGGGAGAATTTTATAAATTTAATTTGTCTAAAACTATATTTTTCAAACTTTAAGTCTGTGAAACATGTTTATAATTAATACCCTAGATTTATGTCTATGATAATACCAACGCTTAAAAAAATGTGGGTTTTTTTTATTGAAGCTCACATTTTTGACCAGTAAAAGTATCTATTTTGGTGTCAGCACTTCATTAGGTACATTTCTATATCAATGGAAAGTCATTTTTCTTTGTATAAGTTATAACAAAATTCAAAAAAATTACATTTCAAAACAAATGAACTTTGTTTTGCAAAATTTGATTCAACTCCCTAGAATTTCTCTAATACTCTACAGCTGTATACCCATTATATTACACAGCAATATATGGCAATGAAACATTAAAAAGATTTTAATGCAGATATAAAAATGTCACCAAAAATAATTCAATACTGTTACACATGTACTTTCATATTGCTTGAATGTCTATGTAAATCTATAGCTTTTCCGTGATTTAACTAACGGAAATCTATTGGAGGTTTACACCATAGTAAATATTTATAATGATAAAGTAAAAACTCAAAATTTCTCTTTCTAGCATTTCTCTTCTATCTTTAAATATGTGTCGCAATGAATTAAAAGATCTTCCACAATTCAATATTTAATAAATATTTCACACAAGCTTTGATTCTTTGAGTAATTTTCACATTCTGCACATTCCTAGGCATTGATTTAGTAACTAGACTGTATGTGACATGACTTCAAAGACCTGTGAATAGAAACCATGTCATACTTCATTGTATTTGAAGATTCCTAAGTTTCAGAGGTTAGCTCTCATTTTAGAGTGCAGAATTTCAGGATT
This sequence comes from Pharyngocirrus eroticus, assembly GCA_033118115.1. Taxonomy (NCBI): domain Eukaryota; kingdom Metazoa; phylum Annelida; class Polychaeta; family Saccocirridae; genus Pharyngocirrus; species Pharyngocirrus eroticus. The sequence continues at coordinate 7,967 of JAVSBT010408846.1, forward strand.
CGGAAATTAAACACAATTTAAATATACAGTACGTTTGACTTAAAAGAACTTTTGGTAGATAGGAAAGTACATGTTGAGAGATAAGAACTTGTGATTCATGACAATTGAAGTTTACTAAAGTTAGCTTGTTGTATTGTACTTCTTGATGCTTTTATTACAAATAGACAAAAACAAGATAATAATTGCAAATGGAAGTCCCATCACCCCAGAGCAAGTGTGCCCAGAGAGGAAGAACAGAACAATAACATACACTTGCTTTAGGAAGATTGTTGCAAACCTTAAAAAACTAGAACTAATATGTGTATGAACTATATTGGATGTTTACATTTGTTCTTAAGCAAAATCAAATTGTACCCCAGTTATTGCTTGGTTAATATAAACTTGGAATGCGATTCAAATTTATCATCCTTTATTTTGGTTTTCAATTTTGTAGGAAAAATCAGTAATTTTGTGCAGACAGGTGTAATGGAAAAGTGTCAATTTTAAGTGAAAATCCAGAAAAAAATATCTTTTAAAATGTATAAAGCAGTATGTCAAACAATTAGGAGTAAATTATGAAAATACATGTGTATATGGTTACACAATTTTGCTTCAAATCACTTGAAAAATACTAAAGATATTTAGGGCATGACATCCAAAATCAATCATAATTAATTTGGCTAAAATGCAAGATATTTTTCTATTCTTTTTCTCATTTCTGGAATTATTGGACAATTCATATCTTTACTTTAAAAGTGCTTTGGTTTAACACAAAAGTTTGAAAATAACCTCCCCCTTTTAGCCACAAATATCACCTAAGTATAATACAAAAATGCAAAGAAATATAGGGTTTTTTTTTGAGCATTTATTAAAATTTGGCAAAAGAAAGTACATTTAAGTAAATTTACTGATTAGACAATGAATCTCTGAGCGAGTTAACAAAAACAAGAAAGCTACATGTAAAAATATTTAATGACTCTTATTTACAAGAATATACATCTATTTACCAGCTACATACTTTTGTATATGATTTTTTTGTATCATACTAAAATGATTTATACAAAGAGTTTACACAAGTATAGCAGAGTTCTGCAACAATAATGTCTGCAGTGAGTGACCATAATACTTTTTATACACAGCTCAGGGAATAATTTAGTGACTCAAAGTTGATTAGCACTTTTAGAATTTTTATTAGCAGTTTGTATCTCTGCAATGTTAAATTTAGTGAAATTTGATTAGCAGTTTGTCAATTTTGTGTAGCAAACTGCTATGCGAATCAAGGTAAATTATTCCCTGCAGCTCTCAAATTAAGTTCAAAACCTAAATGGAATGCTTTTCAATCATCAGAATAAATGGGGCCCATCTACTTTAAATTCATGTCAAAACATGAAGATCCATTTCAATATACAAGTCACTACCCGTCACTAAGACAGAAACACATTTATGATTTTAGCACCAACAAATTAAAAAAGGGTTTGTTTTTGTAGAATAAACATACAAAGTATTTAGTCATGATATAAGGTCAAACAAATTTTAATGGAAATATCCCTGCTATTTCTACATCTTTTTACAGTTTCATAACTTACAGATCTAATGCATTATTTAAGTTTTGGTTTGACTTTGGCACATAGAGAATCTAAACACGGTATTGAACGATGCAAAAAATAAAATGAATTAATAGCTTTTTGGTCTATGCAATAAGGCCAAATAGATTAGCTGGTCAATGGATGCAGCCCAGCTATTTTATGCTATTGATAATCATTTTTTTCTTCAAAGGTTTACTTTTATTTCAAATGTAGGCCATATAACATTAATAAAAAAAATGTATTCTTCTTTTCATTCATTTTTTGGCTATCAACAAGGAAACAAAGATTTTTTTGTATAATAAAAAGACATTCATGCATATTCCATGCTAATCCAAATACCTCACTCATTCTTGGTGTTTTGAAGTTAGGGCCAAGTGTATACAAGCTACGTCAAGTTATAAACATGTGTAAAAATCCAATGACCAACTAATCCATTTGGAATAGCCCCAACCAGTTTCACATTTATCAAAAAAGTAAAAACCTTCCTGAAGAAAACTATTTAGGGCGAAATGTCCACATTACTTTTATTTAAGCCCTGTCTATGATACTAGAATACAATACATCATCATGACATTCCATAATTAAGTAGAAAAAAATATTCAACTTTGGAACATATGTTTTTGAGATAATTTCTTACCTCACAATGTTTCGTCTGTCACTAAAATGTAGGCAGCAACGTTGAGGTAACAAATTATCTCAAATACATCTGTTCAAAAGTTGAGTAATTTTTCTACATATAGATCTTGGAACCAATAACATATTTGCTAGTATGACATTCCTTGGTGTTAAGTTTGCTAAGGTGGTTAATACATGTAAGTGTAATGACCATTATTAACCTTATCAAAGCGTTACCCCTTCTGAGACAATAGAATATCGACAAGTAACAAATATGCTTTATACTTATTTCAAATAAAACATCAATAATCTTCATAACAAGGCGATCACTTGCTGACTAGAAAAAGGTAAGCTCAAGTCTTTGAAATATCAAATCTTCAAAAGGCACCTTATGGCCGTGACTTCAGCTGATTGCATCCTATGGAATCTTTCTTAATGGTCAGTTTTCACCTTTTCCTTTTCTCTGGGGGTATTTCGTCCTGTAGTGAACAAAAGAAAATGCATATAGTAAATAAACCTGAAAACATATCCCTTTAACAAATATGACATAAAGAAATACCATGTGTGGAATTCATTAGTTTA
>JAVSBT010408957.1:0-10728 GCA_033118115.1 Pharyngocirrus eroticus
ACATTAGGCAAGAATAACTGGTAACTAACAATCTTAAACTTAAGGAATAATTAGGTGACTCAAAATTGATTAGCATTCTAGGATTTTGATAAGTAGTTTGTTTCTCTATAACTTTTGATAAAAATAAATTTGATTAAAAATGTAGCACTTTGTGTAGTAAAATACATAGCAAAGGGGTCTAGGTAAATTGTTCCCTGAATATATAGATATTTACTGAATTAATCATATCAAATGTACACATTTATTCAGGGGTTGCAGGCTAAGTTTCCTCAAGACATGTTAAAAGTAGGTATAATTGTCATAGGAAGATTATAGACTTTAGAGGATAATACATTTTGATTTACAGTATTTTCTTCTCCAAAAAGTTATATAAATGATTCGATGCAGTGAGACTATCATTCTTCCAATCAATCAAACGATGGAAAACTCTGAGGCTCAGTCTGAGGGCAATCTAACAGAAAAAAATGTGGTTATATTTGACTCATCTTGAAGACACTTTTCAATCACCATTACAATCATTCGTCAAAGCAACGTCATTACTTAATAATTTATCATACAGATGAAAAAAATCAATCTGGACACATTTAAAAGACACTTTTCAATCACAATTAGAATAATTCGTGAAAGTAATGTCATTACTTAATCATGAGTTATACGGGTGAAGAATCACATTCAATAACATTAGTATTCACTGTACGATAAAGTCATATTTGATATAATGTACTGCTGGTAAACATGACACTACATGTATTCAGTTTAGTTTCAAAGAAAAACAACGTGATGAAATTGCTCATTCGATTGAAATACCTTTACACAGTTTTGATAAGCTTTGAACAGCGGTACACACGAACTATCTGTTTCCGTAAAACCCTGCAGGAATTTATCTTTGAACCATGTATTGAAACATGCATCATATGTCTCTTTCAACTCCTGACATTCAGGACTGACACTATTCATCATGAAATAAATAATAATTCAAATTTCCAGTCACAAATCGACGCTTTCAACACATGTCAAATGTGTCATTCCCTTACATCGCTCAGACTTCCGGTTGTGCATGAAAACACTGATGTTTTGACAAGTTCTATAACTTACTATGACATGTACTGTGTGACATCTCAGATATGTTTCCTTTACAGGTAGCAAGGGGATATTTTGGGCGTTTTAATATCTACAGTACTCTGTTTTCCGTACAAAGATGGTGTTCATCAAACTCAAAGGTTAGAAATGAAAAAACATTGGTTGGTCAATACTCCAGTCTTCACAGACACACTCACAGTCACAGTCTTAACTAAATATTTTCATAAATTACATAATTCAATACAATGTTTGACCGAATCTTTTCTCACAATTTATCCAATTGAACTTTTTTTGCTGCTTGATTGTTGTTCAATAAAATTATTTCAGATTCCTGAAAAGCCAACATGGAAAAGCATTCCTGAAAGTCATGGTCTGGAGGTAACCTTTTGTTTGATTTTAATAGACTGGGAGTTGAAATAGGGGCATCACAATTCAAAGTTTGAGTTGAAAATAGTTTACAGATTTATTTAAATATTGGAAGATTTCACATACAGGTACCCCCCCCCCCCCTTTTTTTTTTTTGGTAAAAGATCAGTGTTTAATGGTTGTTCACGTTAACATTAAGAGAATGTACACTTCTAAGAAAATTTAGAAATTCTTATTTCTTTGATCAAACCGTGAATTTGTTTTTATTTCATATTTATAGGAGACTGTTATTGACGAGAACTTAATTACTCACCTGGAGAGATTGGCGTTGGTAGATTTTAATAACCAAGCAGGCATTGACCGTTTATCAGAAGCTATCAGATTTGCTGATCAGTTGCAATTGGTTGACACAAAAGGAGTGGAACCAATGGACAGTATACTAGAAAACAGGTATTACTAGTTCAGACTGCAATTTAATTGAGATTGCTGGCAAATTCCAAATGGTATCTAAGATGACGAAACCACTCATAAATTTGCTTTTTAAAAGGATTTTAAACTTCATAAGGTATTTCTAAATCTATAAGGAATGATAAGTCTACATATACATAAAGAGAATTCCATCTTTTGTAATTCTAAAGAGTTTTGATATAACTTGTGCCCTGGAAATAAAGTCATCAAGAGATAGCAGAATGAAGCCAAACATTAATTTCACAGTGTAATCTTTTCTAAAGGTGTTTTTTCTTCTGAATCAGAGCACTGTACCTCAGACAAGATAACATTTCTGAAGGAGAATGTAGATCCAAAGTCATGCAGAATGCTTCAAAGGTTGTGGAGGAATATTTTGTGGCACCACCTGGTAGGGACAGTAGTCTATCATTTGAATTTTTGATTGCAAAAGAAATAATAAAATTATGAGGTCTGACCCCTAGAAGCAATTTTGCAAATAGTAAACACATTTATTGCATCTAACTAAAGGTTAGGTTATAAAATGCTTGCTTCTAGAGAAACATTTAAGTATCTTTATGGTTTGGACCATTGAGCATTAATTCCATAAAAAAATATTTTTTTCATTTTAGGAAATATACCACTGAGTCAGTCACAGAAGAAGTCTGACAACATTTTGGAAGAAGACTTTGGTTGACCTTGTCAACACATAGATCTACTAGTTTATAATATTAGTTGTGTTATTGATTCAAGTCAATGGTCTTGAATGGATGGTCCTGCCTAACTGAAGTTATATGGTATTATCATCTTTCAAAACAAAGATATATTGACTTTACAGAGAATGGTTTTGTTGCTGATGCATAGACCAACATGAATATGATATGATAGCATGACATTTCTACTGCCACAGAAATTATGTTGTCAGATTAGTAGCTTTCATGACAGATCTCTCTCTACATGTTATAGCAACAGGATTTTTTATCACAAGTATTCACAGCCTTTAATATTCTGAGAAATTATGTTATTGTGATCCTTTATTGTGATGAAAGTGTATTGACTTCAAATAAAAGTTTGTGAAAAAAGAACACAATAATAATTACTGTTGAAAATGTTTTCATTTTTCAAATTACATGCAAATCATGAACGCAATTTCTTGATTTATGTTTAATATGGATATAACAGATGTAAGTGCAAAAATGGCTCAAAATTACTACATGTAAATTCACAAAAAAATCTAACCTATTAACATTTTGATTTTTTTAAAAACCTTGTTCATTTATCTTGGCATTTTTGTCCTCGATGCATATGAAGGTCTGCAGGAAGTAACTAAATCGCATGTCTTCTCACGACACCATTGTTTACACTATACAAGTATACTGAAGTAAACTGTTCTCCACTAGAGACTTTACAAGTATGTAATGTTAGTTGCATATCTCATATTATCTGTATAAAGTAGAAATCATAACATTTGGCGATTGCAAGATTTTAAAACAAATCCAGGGGTCAATTTACTGGAGGGACCGACCAATTTTGCCCCATCATAAATATAGGGTGGGGCCTTTAGACATTTTCAGATTTTGCCACTTTCTTATTAAATGTTTGCAGGTCTCTTATGGAAAAAAAGGTAAATCGACCCATGAAATCAGAGCTTATGAAGCGGTAATTAAGTTCGTCACAATCCCATATATTATTACAACTGCCATCTGGTTGCAAAAAAAGTGACTTAAATTTGAACCTGAGGGGAGTATTGAACTACTGCATCACAGGATATTTTTTAAGATTCTAGAAAGGTTATTGATTGATATCAACAAATCCATAAAATACAAAATCAGTCATACTTGAAACAATACTATTTAAAATGAAGTGAAACAACAATCATAATAATAATACATGTATATGATATATTTTAACAATGTAATTCAACTATGTAGCCTGTTTAAATGAAAATACAAAAGCATATCAAATATGAATTTAACATTTTGTAAGCTCCATACAAGCGTTGATAATAGGTGCCAGCACTTGCTCCTGTCATGGTATTCGTTGTAAAAAAACAAAGTAATTAATTCTACTTTATGCCTTAGACAGACTTCTATAACTTGGTTATAGACTTTCAGATTTTTGAAGTTTGACGGTGTGTTAGCACATAAAATTTAAACAACTCTGAGATGTAAAAAGACAAACACACAAATACCTTTACAGACAACTTTTGAAAAAATCATTGAAAAATACTTTTGAGTATTATTATAGATTCAATATGTAATGTAACAAATTTATCATAACACTATCGAAATTGTACAAAAGATTAAACATCTTAGCTTAGTAAATATATCTGATAGAGATTAGTTTCTTGTATAAATGTACATACAAGCTCTATTTCTAAAACATAAGATAATTAATTTATAAGTCTTACAGATCTCTATAATTCTGAAGCTAAAATGCCTCTGCTAAACCTAGTACCCACAAAGCTTTTTGAGATTTCACAAGTGAGAATGAAAGCCATACAATGACTAACTTTTAATGATTGCCAATACATTTGCTGTAATATTTCTTGTAATACTGTACACATTCAAGCACAATATCTTTTGACCATAGATATATCAAATAACAACTTCAACAAGGATTCCTTCAACAACATGATGAGTACAATAACAATTCAAACATTCTTCTTTCAAAGTTATTTCACATGGGATTTGGATCCACTGCTTGACATAATCTGAAAAAGAGAAATAAAACCATTTGTTTTTCCATTTCATTACACAAAATCATATTGTAAATTTATTGAGAGTGATTTTACTTTTTGTTTATATGTGCTAAACAAAAGAGAATAAGATTTTCTTCCCTTTTTAAAGACTTGAGTGGAAGAGGCCTTTTTCAGTTTGCTGAATTATTTGGAGCAGCCTTTGGAATAATCTTTTTTGTAGTATGGAAGAAGTGATTCCTACATTGTTTTTTTTTGTTAGACCGTCAAATGAATTATTTCATGAAATTCTTCATGATTACTTAATATTCTATAACAAAAAAAGAAACTGTATCAAACCTTATCCTTCACAATATCTTCTGTAATATCGTATCTATTTGTAAATGACAAGGACACATGAGCAGGACTGAAGACTTTTTGCATAGGACCAGTGAATGCAGATACTTTTCCTTTCATCATGGGCTTCACCTTCTCTCCAATCCTATAAAAACATATAAATCATATGAGTAAGCAATAAAAGAATTATAGAAAACAGTTTATAAAGGAAAAAACATTTCAAAGATACATTTCAAAACATTGCAGCTTTCTTGGGGTTGGGGGTTGGGAAATAACCAAAAATTCATAGTTATGGCGCACATTAATGAGAGAAAATTATGGTATTTTACATATAGTTTACTTTTTTCAATATTGAGAACATAATTATGGTCAGGAGGTTCAATGGATTGAGCAAAACACTAGATGTCCAACTATGAACAAAATTAACATTTTGTGAGCTATCTTCATGACAGGGGAGGCTGTATAAAAGTTTAAAACCATTAATAAAATGACTTGCCAATAAATGTAAACAAATTTCACTGTAGTAATGTCATCAATGACATCAGTAGTTCTGTAGAGCCCATACATCACAGCATCGTCTTCTAATTTTTCTATGAGTTCATCAACACTCCCTTCACCATTGGATAACAATACTAGAGGTTTCTTTGTATTTCCTTCTTCAAATCCTGCCAGAATCCATGTTGTTGGGTTGGCATCACTCCTGACATCACCAATGGCTTGGTTCAGTTCAGGTGCAATGTCTACTGCAGAGCCCTCTGGTGCTATTGATCGCATCTGTGTATTGTTTTTTCTGTTGACTTGATGTGCTGTGAATCCTCGTTCTTGTCTCCTGGATGCTTCATCACCAGATATGATATTACTCTTGGTACCACTACTTTCTTCAAGCTTAATAAAAAGATGAAATTTAAGTTTATTAATTCAGTTTTATCAGCATTCTCTACACAATGAAAAGTGTAATGTAGTTTCATGTGCAATGCCTTTTTAACTTACAGAACAAATATTTGCCAACATCAGAATTTTGGTCAATTTAGGCATGCGAACTATTGTCATTATCCAAATTACAAAATATTACAACGTCCCCTAAATATTATTTTTTTCAAATTTTTCACTTTTATGTTACATTTAGGAACAAAATGAAAACGAAATTCATTCATCCCTCCCTCTATCAATTCATTCATTCATTCATCTACATGACGTATTCTTTCAATCATTAATTCCCATTAAAATAACAGATTTATAATTCTACCTTTTGTGCAAGTTCTTCATCAGTTAAATCATCTACATGATTTGCTTCCACTAAAAGATGAAACGGATTGAAATGTTCTACAATACTGCCATGGCATACTCCAAACTTTCCTTTTTTGGCAAAAGGGATTTTTTCTCCAAACCTGTAATCAACAAACAATTCATTATATGATTGGAAAAGACTCATCTTGAAGACGTCATGGTGACAGGTCTAATAGATATAGTATTAGGCAATGACCAGCACGATCTCATTTATTCATTTATAAGGCCAAGCTATCAATGGCTGTGGTTAGACAAACAAAAATCCTTTTTTTCCAATTTCGATTCCAAAAGTGTATCTAACCACGACCAATGTGTCCCTGAAAACACTCTACTCTTCTTGTATATTGCTTCAGTAAATTGTAAAATGAGAAATTGGTCCCTACATTGTGAATACTGGCTGTAATTCCCTAGTATAGATCAAATTTCCAAATTGATATGGATTAATTCTTACTTTCTTCAAACAACAACAATTAAATCAAGGGGCCTAAAGGCATATAACAAAAATACCAAAATTAATGTGAAATAGTGCATGATCTAAACTTACCATCTGACATAAACAAACTTGACAGTTGTACTCATATCAAGAGTTGAGGTAAGTCTTAGTAAACAATAACACATTTGATCTTCAGGTAAATGTGATCTAAAATCTTCCAGTGTAGCCTCTGCTGATGTATCTTCATGGATTACATCAATCAAGTTTGGATTATTATCTACATGTCCGACTATCACCCAAGCTTTTCTATCTCTTCCTTCAGTGTCAGACCTCAATTCTGCTAGACTCTGCGTCAGCTTGTCAATATCTTGTACTTCTGCAACTGTACTCATCTTCTGTCTTCTGGAAGAGAAAATGAGCAAACATCAGTTTAGAAATAAAATGATGGGGACTTTTGCTTCAGATCTATTCAGTCTATAATTATAATTAATGAAAGTTTGTCACAATGGCTGTGATTAAACACACTTTTGGAATAGATTAAATCCCCCTTTTTAAACTGCTGTAGGGTTAACTGACTTTTTCATTTCTATTGAATTTGCTTCCAGGCACACTTTTGTAATCCTATATGGATTATAATGAGACGGTCGCACCCTCAGATAGCTCCCTAACTTTCCCCTGTTCTGCCCAATCTAGTTTATGAATAGGTTATTTTCCAAAGATAGAGATCGTGCACATGTTTGATTTATGCAGTTGTCTTTTTTAGCTTTTTTCTCAAAGTATACAGCATTGGACATGTACAGCGATGAGTCTGAAAAAAGACAACTGCTTGAATCAAACATGTGCACAATCTCTATCTTCGGAAAAAAACCTAATGGTAAACCAGATTGCGCAGAGGAAAGTTAGGGAGCTAAATCAAGGGCGACATCTGAAGGTCCCACCGTCTCATTTACAATTATGCCATGGATAGCTACACTTTTTAACCAAAGAGATTTAATCAAATCTAGAAAAAAAAAGTTTTAATCGATTCAAAAAGTATGTCTAACAGCAAATGAGTCAAGCCTTTATATGTTTGAATAAACCATGTTTGTTTTTAACATTTTCTCAATTAAGAATCATTTCCAATTAAAAAAAGCAATTTATTAAGAGTCTGTATCAATATTTACTCTGAACCATATCACTTCCTTTAATAATTAAGCTAAAATTATTTTGGTTTGCTTGGACAATATCAATGTCAAATCATCAATTGATTAATGTCAAGAGAACATTAAATGTATGTAGGACATCAGTAGTGTAATTCTATTTTAGTTTATACTGACATTTTGTATGTTTATGTACATAAAAATACCTACTGTAGTGATGTTTTTATCAGCTACTACATGAGTCCCTACACCATTGTAATATACCTGTAGTTATTAAAGATTGTTGAATTTTATGTAAAATCTTACATAAGGAAAGAATTCCTAGAATTTTAACAGTTGTCCGTACACGCATAAACATGTACATAAGGAAACACACCATTGATTTTTTTTCATGACAGTAATTTCAAAAAATTCTCTGCCTCTCTCATGGTCATGACAAATTCATTAACACTATTTTCCCATAAATTTCAGTTACACCTGTGTATTATGTTACCTAATAATACTGTGTTTTACAGACAAATTTTCAGAATGTCATATAACCAAAATGGGTGTGGCATAATTATCTTGGATCTGACATCTTCAAGGAAAAAGGCTGCAGCGTATATATCATCAACCTTTCATTCACATGTAAGACCATGTTGCAATCCAATAATTCATATTTTTGTACTGGTTCTATAAATCAAATTGAGGAAACACTGCAAAATAATCTGGCAAGGGTAGTCTAGGTGTGTTGGGGAAAGTTTCACACTTCTATCTAATATAGAAGAGGCCCAATAAAGATCCGCTATTCAGAATAATTCTGAATGGGAGTTCCTCTATTATGATAGGTAATACACCATACTAAGGATATTTAAAACTAACTACTAAATTCAAATTTGGTGAGCTTTATGAGACTAGTTTATTCACATTGTATAACTTACTGCTGTTGAATCATTACTTAATTCCATTTTGACCTCTTGACTCCTTGAATCAATTCTGTGTCTCGATGATGTTAGTACAGTATGCATAGTCTTAATTAACGATTTTGTTTTGACATTGAAAGATTTACTGAATGTCAAGTTTCATCTTGTATTACCTAATTAATATCCTTGACATTAGAACTAGTAATTAACACTTTATCCAAATACAATCATCCTAATGTAGTGATGCTGAGGGTATTACATCCTAGCCTATACGTTGATATTCTCCCCATGGATATTGTATTATATCAGGCGCACACCTGAGCAAAGGTAACGGTTACCTTTGCTCAAAATGATTAAAAACGAATTTATTTTAGTACAAATGCTTTTGCTCAAAAGTAACTGTTCCAAAGTAACAAAGCTATATGTCTGTTCCAATGTGTTTCTCTCTACATTGCCAGGTAAAAATCGTGTTTTTGACAGTGTTCCCCGGTAACATGTTAAGAATAAACTTTGTTACTTTGTAACACTTAACTTTATTCTGGTGTGCGCGTGGTATTAGCCTAGAGATTTGCCTATAGATGTATATCCATTGACTATTTTTTTGGTATTGTATTGTATTCTCATTCTCTATATTTAACATTCAGTGTCTTTACCGATAATGTAAAACATTATGAATAACAGCACTGACAGAAGTATTTCCTTATGAATAGGAAGTCAAAAATGTATAAATGTCACTATTTTTATATAACGTCTTAAATTGGCCATTATTAGACACACTTTTGGAATCGAAAGTTGAACCAATAACCAATAAGAGAGAAAGATACTGAAAATGCTGTTAATTTTTTTGTGATTGTTTTTAAACCATAAACCTTATTATCTAAATCAATATATTTCCAAGAGTTAATCATGTTTATTCCAAAACACCTTTTTGCAATCTTCCCTTTTAGATTTCTATACTGTCGGATCTCCACTTAACCATATCATTGTAGTTCATACCAATTACCCATGTGATTTTTTTTCCTTCAATTTATTTGATTCTTTGCCATGTGCATAATCAGATTACTGTGAGTAAGACATCATAGTTTATCTTCAAATGCCAAGAAATTGTTTTGTCACTTGATTATATATCTAAATAAAATATAATGTAGAACTATAAAAAAGCTAACCGCAAGGACATTCCAAATTGAAAAGTTGGTCGATAGATTTTTTGGCAAAAAAATGCCCCGGCCAACAAAATTGCAAAATAGTTTTTTTCAGAAAATTCTAGACAATGAATTTGATAAACTTTATTATCTATTACCTGAAAAAAAAAGGACTCCACTTTCTCACTCCGCAGAGAGTCAGTTTTTAAAATCTCCAGAATAAAAATTAAACGTTTTAAAAAAGCTTTATTATTCACTGCCTGTTACATCATTTCAAATGACTTTGTTTTTCTAATTAATCTTATTTTCTTCTATTAACCTTGATTAGAAATGTCAGCTTTAGGGCTGCTATATTTTGTAACTTTTCTGTCAATAAATTTATCATTATAGACATTATCCTATTGCTCTACAATGTTTTTTTGTATCCCACTATGTGAGTTATGACTATGTTTTAAAGGATAGGAGAGAGGCATTTCAAATAAATTATTAAAATGAAATTAAAATAAGGAAGACAAGATTGATGAATGGAAATTTTGTAGCATTTAATTAACATAAAGTGCTATTATTGACTGTCATTGTCATGTAGGTACTAGAAAACATTGGATAAAAGGGAAATATTATCTGAAGCCTTCACAATTAAGAGGGAACTTTTGCTCTGAATCTTTTCATTCGTGAGTAACCTTTGCATTTTTGCTGTAATCCCTTACCTAAATATTTGTTCATTAAAATCACTGTTGATTTATTAATCATATGAATTTAATGAGCAAGTATCTATTAGGCAAGAAATGACTCTTGACAGTGAAATATACAAAGGATACTCATTTTTAGTTTTCTAAAAACTATAAAGATTAGGATTGGTCTCCTCAAAGCAAGTAAGCTCATTTGTTATTGTTATTGTTTT
>JAVSBT010409068.1:0-10727 GCA_033118115.1 Pharyngocirrus eroticus
CATACAGTTAGGTTATTTAACAGTTTTAAGTGCTCCTCACACACCACATTTAGTTGTGTCCACACACTGTGTGTTGCAATGCTTTTTTTGTGCCTGTATAAAAAGTTTGAATGAATTTTGGCTCCTGGTACTCATATGACATGCCGTTCCAAAATTTATTTAATGGTTGATCACTGGATTTTTTGGGTGTAAAAAATTGGATTGGTGGATTTTTTTTATATCTCCAGGTAGGAAACCACAGAAAGGAACAAAGAATATTAGTTCTTTCTTTCTAATGTATTGTACTACATGTATAAGTAAGCAGCAAACTTGGTTCCTATGATATGAACTCTCTATAAAAATGATAAAATTAAAAACTAAACATGTTTCTGTATGGTATGGTTCAAAATAAAGTAACAAATTTCATGGTATTGAGGTTTTTTTTGTTTATTTATTTCTAAAGATGAAGGAATTTACAGAGTCCTCTTCAGCCTTATCATTGTATAATTTGAAATGTCCATCACTAAGCAAAGCACAAATCTATTTGAGAGGGATGAATCTGGAACTGTGTGTAGCACCAATACCTGGCCTACCGTGTTTGACTGGCTTGTATGTGATACTGAATTCACCAAGGTAATGACCAATCATTTCAGGCTGAAGAATAAAAAAATATTACTGTAAGTTAGCTGATTGAAACAAACATAAAAGCAGTTCAGGTACAGGATTATTGTAATCTACTATAAGTACTACTATGTTTGTTTTGATACAGGGACACAGCGAATAATTAAGAAGTAATAATATTTGCAGCAACAATAAGTATATATCAGAGCTTTTTTTTTTTTACACCATACATTTCTAACGCCTCTTCTCTACATTAACCTTAATAATAATAATATCTTATTTTCCGTAAATTGTTACAAAAAGAACATATACAATATAGAATAGCGGAAGGCTCTCAGAAATAGTGAACTTATCTAGCTGAGTGCCCCCAAAAAAATGATAGTAAAGAAAGAACTTAACTGAGTGTTTCATTGTGTAGCATCTGTAAACACAGTTTAAGTATAGCTGTGGTTATAACTAAAAGATTATTTTATGTAGACTTTGCCCATTTTTTATCACTTTGATGCATGTTTCCATTTGTAATAACGTACCTTGATTTCTACTTGGTTAAAGACTTTTCCATTGTATACACCAACAATGCTTCCAATCATCTCTGGTACAATGATCATGTCTCTCAAATGAGTTTTTACAACCTAAGCAGAACAAAACAAAAGTTGCAACATAATCATTGGTAATATTTGAGACCTGCAAACATAATGTATATACAGAAATTACTGAAAAGTAGTTTTGCTTCTGGCAAATGTTCACAGTGAATATTACAGAATGTATAGTAATATCATGACCAACAAGGACACTTTAACTATCATTTATATCACACTACTGGATGCATATATATATACCCTTTTGTCAGATTCAGCAAACTGAAACCACATCTTTTATCCTTCAACACTGATTGCAGTTCATCTTTTTGTTTACAAAATTCCAAGCGACATTGAATTGGAAATAAACTAAGGGTTGTGTTATAGTGGACATTGGTTACCTCTGGTTTTTCCATTGGTGGTGCCTCCTTCTTGGCTTTTCTTAAACGTTTGATAAGTGCCATAGGCTTACGCTTGAGACCACGGGAGTAACGGCGTCTAGCTCTGCAGTGGAACAATTCCATCAACTGTTCACTGAAAAAAGATATCAATAAGAACTATTAGCTGTGTTATATTGTAGACATGCTGATACCATGTTACAATAAGGCAACATTACTATCCACCTATACCATTCGATATTCTGACAGTTCATAAAGGGGCATAAACATACCTGGACATATCAAGAAGTTGGTCAAGATCGACTCCTCTGAAAGTGTATTTTCTGAATGTCCTTTTTTTCTTCTTTTCTGCAGCCTCTACCATATCTGTGTCCGCCTAATAAGAGAAACAAATTACGATATTAGCAGTGATACAAAGATCTTGCTGCCAAAATATATTATCGTGAATAACTACCATTCTCAAACTCTATTCCAAACAGAATGCTGCACCACTCGGTACATCAGCAATCCCTAATTACTTTAATTTTGATGAAGTTGATGAGTTTAGAAATCTCCGATAATATCCAAGGTTTATGGATTCATCGACATGACACTCGTTTGGTGTCTTAAAAAGATATTTTGAGATAGTAAATAGTAATTTTTCCAAATATAATGGTACGAAAAATATGTTTACTTTTGATTAAAGAATATAATATGACACTTTGTATCACAATTTGACATGATGATGGGTGATTTATTTTGCCCCATTTTGCCAGACCTACCATTTTGGTTGTTTTTAGTGGTGAAAGAGGAAGTTAAGTGGTTTGTTATGCGCAAGCCCAATAGACCAAAAGGCCTTGCGCGCCAGTGACCGCTTCAACAGTGAACGAAGTGGATAAAAGTTGTTCTGAAACTTCTCACTCAGAAGTTTTTTTTATTTGCAATACATTGAAGCTACATAGTAAAAGTCATTTGTGGGGAATCAATTATGGAGTTTATAAATCATTCTGTTGAAATCTAAGGATAAAATGGTATAATACACAATTCCTTGTCAAACTCGCTTCTGAAGTTCAGTGACAAAGTAACAACATTGCATTTGAATTGGGATTAACATGCCTTCTTTAGCAAAGTTACTGCCTAAATTTCTGAGATCAAAGAGTTCTCATGATGGCAGTGAATTTCGAAAGGATAGTGCCAAAGAATGTGGCTGTAGGATAATGTTTTTAGATGACAGTCATCACACAATTTTTATAAAGGTAGGTTCAGACAGTGTTCAAATCAAAGTCAAATGACACCAATACACAACACCACCAAGTACACCTTTCTCATATTTCAGGTAGCACCTATGTCATTAACTGACTAACCGAACATTCTCATGTTTTGCAATATTTTTTTAAAGTCATTATGTTGCCAAATTGTAGAAGATCACCTAGGAAATATTTAACTCCTTTGACACTTATTGACAGACCCTTTTACTCCAGATTTACCTTGAAGGCTCGACAAAAATGGGGGGGGGGGGGGGTTATCATATTTTAAAAAATAGTCATAGCTACCAGCTAGTTTTCTTTAGCACACTTTTATTCAAACAAACCTTCATTTTATATAATTTTTAATTTGATTATATTTCATTTTGTATTATGAAATATTTTCCATTAGCTCTATTTGAGTTCCATGTTAATGACAAGTGGCAATTGTGGCTTCATATTCCTACAATATTTTGAATTCTATGCCAGCATATGATTGCATTGATTAGAGCAATGGCATTCATGGAACATTGTTTCCTTGTCAGTTTATCAATTACTTTTTCATTTATGCATGATAAATCATGTTAACACAAGAACCTAATAATATGTGGACTATGACCAGGATCAATATCATAAATAAACCATGCATATAAAAATCAAATCAAATAGTGTGTAAGCATATAATATGAAACACTGTGAAGGAATCGTGTACCATTTTTCTATTACAGTTATTGGAATATGTTAGTAATGTTGATGATAAACATATTGGGGGGGGGGGCTGAGATTTTGTTAATTGAATCATCTAAGTACACACTCATTTGTTAGTACTGGTACATGTATACTTTAACTTGAAGTTAAATTTGAGTGAAGCACTTAATTGCCTTTTAACAAAGATCAAAATGTATGGTACAAGGGAGACAAAACTTGTTTTTGTGTCTCTTGTTTATAAAGGCAATTGGAATAAAGAACATATTACAAAGAGCCTTGGGGTATGATTTATTCTGTTCTTTTTATTCATTAACAATGTATGGTAGTTGTATTTGCCAAAGTATGGCTTGATATTGAGATCCATGGCATTGATGCATTATTGAATATTCACATACATGTATAAGTAATAAGTAGTCCGTTCCCATAAAACATCAAGGGACATGTTATCAGATAGAATAACAAAAGGAGAAGAGATCAAAAACATGCTAACCTCATTTATGTCTTTGAAAGAAAATAATACAATGCATGCCTATCATAGATTATCATGATTGTGCTACCAAGATCACAGGATAAAGGAAATATCTTGGCTTTTAATCTAGATGTAAATACTAGGCATAACACCCACAGTGTGAGATGATTATCAATTTAAGCTTGGTGGGAGGGGAGAATTAAACCAGTTTCAAAGAGGAACAATTTTTCTCAGCTTCATGTAAATGATGTTGTACATGAAAACCATCTGGTTTGGTTTACACTGTAGCTTTAGGTATCGTGTGAATTTAGCACTGGGGTGAAGTGCTCATTATATATATTTTTTTAACTTTTACAAGATATACATGTACTAAATTTTAAAGTTTTTATTAGCAGGCTTGCTTCTGAAAGCATACTTTCAAGAAAATGTGATTAGAATTAAGGATAGGAGATACACTTGAGGGAAATTTTACATTTTTTCTACTATCCAAAGACAAAAAAAATATGGACACTTGGTTCAATCATCCAATAGAAATTGATGTTTATTTTGTTGTTTTTGATTAAATCATATATTTTGCATTGAAAATAAAAAAACTAGTTTACATAGTGTGACATCAACATTTACCCACAAGTGTATGTCCTATCCCTAAGCAATTATACAGTGTTTGTTGTTGAAGAGCCCTCCTTATTGATATGATATAGCACTTGAGTTTTTTTGTTTTTTTCATTGTTAAAAAAACACTTCCATATTATAAATGAAATATCTTTGTTGTCAGTCAATGGAATACTCAAATCAAATTCATGTGGTAATAAAACTCTTTTTTGTTGTTTATAGGGTAGTTCAAAAGCGCAGAGTCTCATAGAGAAAGTATATTCACATCTCAACCTAATTGAAAGGGATTATTTTGGCTTGCGCTACCTGGATGAAGCCAATCAAACGGTAAGTATTTTTTTACAAAAAAAATAGATCAATAGAGTTTGCAATTTGATAAAGTTTATGATATGTTTAAAACTGCTAGACAGAATTGGCAAAACTTTGAATCTAATGTTTTTATTCGAAGTCTTGAGTCTTGTTTGAGATCACTTATGAACAGTACTGGCCAATTCAGCATCCTCTTATGTTATGTCATATCGCTAAATTGGTTTCCCTGTTTACAGTTTGCTACGCAATACTACTAATATTTTACAATGTAAAAAAAGGGATAACAAATGCATTGAATAACTTATGATAAGTGGAAGGAAAACTTACTCAAACCAATATCACCTTGTTGACTTTAAAGATTTAAAACAACAAATTATCGATATATGAGTTGCTTTCTTATTCTATGTCATATGGCCATTATGGGGAGGAATAAAAGTATTTGGTTAAATGTCCATTCTTTACAAAATTTATGCAAATCATGAAATGAAATCAATCTTTTATAAGTACTGAAAAATGTTCATGTATCATACCACAAACATTTGATTTATTGGGCAGGTTTTGAAAGTTAGTGAAATATGAAATTTGAATAAGTATGGTATTCCATATTTGTATTACCATTAATTGATTTCTCAATTTCCTTTTCAGCATTGGTTGGACTCAAACAAGACTTTGATGTCCCAAATGAAAAGTAAGTAATGATCAAATACAAGGTGTTATGATTGAGAGTTAGGATAGGATGGGCAAGTCAGTTTTATTATGTTTTTATGTTTGGTTTGTAGGGCTGACTGCTGGATAGCATTTCTTGTGCACTGAAATCTAGCAATATTCTAATCTATAATTGAAAATGATATGATTTTTTTTTCACATCATGGAAGGAATTTGAGAAGGGTTCAAATTGCTTTTAAGGTCATGCTGTTACTGATCAAAGCCCGGAATAATGTAATTTTGGCTTCAAAACTTTGAACTTGGCAACTTGATTGATAAATATTGATATAGTTTAGAAATATTGGTGTAAATATCCGACACTTATTACTTTAATCCATCTTTGTATTGTACCTGAGAATGAATTAAATGTAACATAGCCCTCTCTATCTCCATTAAGTTTTCAATAATTCTTCAGTATTCAATCAAATTATGGCATGCTACCACTAAATGTGTTTATTTATCCAGGTGACTTATCCTTTTCAATGTAGTGTTAGATGATAAGACCTCTTTTTGAAAAGATATCTAAAACAACTTTCAAGAGAGTAAACAAAATTTAGGCCTTCAAAATATGGTTGATTTGGGCACAGAATGTTTTATTGAAAAACAAACAATCAGTTGAACTAGACTTTTTAACATATATATGATAGAAATCCTAGTCATTTTATAAGAGGATATATGTATTCATAAATCTTTGTTTTATTTTCAGCTCCTCCTCCATATGTATTTTATTTTGGGGTAAAATTTTATGCAGCAGATCCCTGTAAGCTTCAAGAAGAGATAACCAGGTTAGTAGTATTCTTTGGGGGATTGTCTTAGAGTATGGTAGAAATGCTAAAATAAAAAATTGGGGGCATTGATTGAATTGTCAGAAGCTTTCTTGCATGGCAATAGGATTCATAGATAGTCCAACATAGTTCAAGTCTTGACATCTTTGCAGAAGAAGATTCATTCAGGCTGGAAATTGAATAGGCAGAAGTTGATGAAAAGTAACATTTGTTTGAAAATAAAGCAACATTTGGGAATAAAGATAAGGGAGAATGTACTCTAAGTCCTGGTCCCTTAGTACAATGGAATAGTAGATACAAAAGAATTGTGTCAACAGTAATCTCCATAACATGGAATTAGACTCTAACAAATTGCAGAGCACTTGACAAGAAAAGGGACATCCCTTGAATTGAATGATACCCCCTCCCCCCTTCTATTTTCATTTTCATTAGATTATGACATTGTTTGTCTGTTATATATGGATGAATATGAATATTTTGCTTGAGGAAAATCACCTGAAGTGCTCCCTCGGTCCAACGCTAATTTAATAAGGGATAAATAGATTTGTAGCCTGTTTGCAGGCAGGTTGTATCCTCTGTTAAATTCATTTACTAGATTAGCTGGCAACTTGCTCATCTAGATCAATACATTTAGACATCTGAGATATGCCTTGAAAGGGAGTAAGCTTGTAAGGAATGCCTGATTGATCAAATCTCAAATCAAACCTACTGACTGCAAATGCAATGTTATTGGAAGTACAGCTTCACAAAACAAAAGACAGTTTTCTGTCGTGATAATGTTTGCTCAATGTATTAACTTTTTTTTTCTTCTTTATTTTTTTTATACAGTTGTAAGTACTTATGTATGATATAAGAAGTTCTTTGTGAGTCTTGGTTAACTGTTTGATTGGTTATTCAGTTTGTGTGTTGGAAAATTGTCTCAATTAATTTAGCTTACTGATTTGAATGGAATTAATTTTGAAATCAATTTGTGATATGAGGGTTATTGAGTATTATGTCATACTTTCCTTGGACAATGATGGAGAAGGACCAGAATTTAAAAGATCTTCAGAAAACATTCAGGAAGAAGAAAAAAAATCAATTCTTGATCACTTTTAAAGCCTTGCTACAGGAAATAAACTGTAAAAGATGTCAGGTATCTACTTGAAATGGATTATGATTTTTACAATGTTTCCATGTTTCTTGATACACAAAAGAGTAGAGAATGGCATGTCTCAAATAAGAAACTTAGAAAACCTTCAAAAAGCAAGCCCCAGCTTGTGATTTGACAGCTCCCAATAACAAGGAAATGATAAAGGAGTCAGATCAATACATTCAATCACAGGCCTCCCCAAGGTTATTACCACAGATAGACGTGATCAAAGAAAACTTGACGATCAATCATGAACAAGAGCAATTTATGTCTACTTCAAGAGTGTGTTTTTAACTCTTGTCACAAAAATGTAATAGCATTCTTGTAAAAATTGATAGAATCAGGCTTTTTTGTATCAAAACAAATCATGCATTGTGAGGCATACTGATTTATGTAGTGATCCTGATATGTTTTGAAGAGAGTCATACAAATTGATATTTCCATCTCGTTCTTTCTGCTATATATTAGAATTTTGAGAGCATGATTTGAGTATTTTATTGTAAACTTGCTTTTGTGTTCTTATTGCCTGAAGATGTTGTAGTTAACAACCAAAATTTGCTAATGAAATTCAAAAATGAACCTATTCAGTGTAGCTTTTTGGCTTCTTATTGGGAAATTGTCAGCTGGTAGTGGTTTTCTTGTTGCTATAATTTGCATGATTAATTACTTGGCCTATAAGATTACTGTCGCAAAATAAAATGTTTGGTACCTTACATCACTACTGCTTTTTTTATAAATGGGGATTGTTTGTGACATACTTTTAATGACTATCATTGTTTGTCTTTTCCAGGTATCAGTTTTTCCTGCAAGTGAAAAGAGACATTCTACAAGGCAGACTCCCAGTAGCATATGAGATTGCACAAGAATTGTGTGCTTATGCTATACAATGTAAGTAAAACCTCAGATGGGGGATTCTCTTATTATTTGTTAGGATATTTTACAGTTTTCGAGTTGGTAAAATGATACAAATTTGACACATGGAAACTGTCCAATAAAAAAGGTTGGGCTCATATGTATGTACTGGTACAAGTATCCTTTAGGGCGTGTTGTTGGAACTAAATATTGTGAGTTAATTAGCTGCTGTTTGAACCCTATCTGATCTTTTTGGTGTAGCAGTGGTTTTTTAAATAAAAAAATGGTTGCTACCATGTACTCATGTCAATCGAATATGTATATATTTTCATGAGCGTGTTGAGACCCACCCCCCCCAAAAAAAAGTGATTAAGTCAACACATGCACTTATGTTCCTTGTGTTTAAAAAAGGTCTATTCTATGAACACATAGTACAGTCAGTCAATCCTTTAGAGCTGAAATATAAAGGCTTTGATGTGTACAAAAAAATAGAGCACCACATCAATGTGTGATTGATGTTAACTTCACACAGGTACATTCTGAGGCTAAACTGTAGGTTATGAGTGTGTGAATATAAATTATAGTATTTGTAACAGCAGAAAAAAAGTGTATGTCATATTGCAATTTTATCATGTCAAGATGACGGCTTTGGTGACAAAGAAACAAAAGAATCTGCCCCATAGGTGACTCTCAATAAGACACCCAAGCTGCTTTGTGTCCTATGCAACAGATGTTTTTTGTGTTATCTTGTGGCTACAAGTTATATCACTCTTGATTGAGATGTTGCTTAAAATGCCCTTTTCCTATTATACAGTAAACCCCTCAAAGAGACACATTTGTAAATGGGTCTTATTATTCGGGTCATTTACACTTCAATTGACTGTAAAGTGTGTGAAAATGAGGTTAATGGAGAATATTATGAAAAGCTTTATTGTTATTACCTTGGGGTTCTACCTTGATTCTCTTGTCGTTGAAACAAATAAAAATAAAAGGGGCATTTGAAGGGATAAACACTAGTAGGTTGTTTCACATACTGTGGGGTTCAATTGAGAATTGTTTTATTGTACTCTTGTATGTATTTTTAAGTTGAAAGAGCACATCAATGCATCTTCAAAGCCAAGATTTAAGTTCAATATGATCAAAATGATAATTATGTTCAAGACAGTACAATCAATTTATGAATCTTAACAATGGAACACACAATCAAAAGTACTTTATCTTTATAAATGGATTAAAATTAAAATTCATTAAGTTTTTTATAATTTAAAGACAGATAGTAAAGCAAAGAAAACTGTGATATTTGTGATTGATAATTATTATGTTTTGTATTTACAAGTGAAGGAGTTTCTTTTCATAACCCTTTAACTTAGTGGCTTAGGGGGTAAATGTAAAGTCTGTTGAAATAACTATTCATAGAATATTTCATTTGTAGCTTCTGCTATGGTATATTCAGATCATTAGCATACTGGGTTAAAAGTTTTTTTCACTACTATACTATGAAACAGTTAAACTAAACCTAGAGTGTAAGAATGGGAGACCTATTCAGTATTGAATTTGTATTATCAATTCATGAGAACTTCATAGAAAAGATGATGTATGAGTATCAAGCCATGATTTAGTTTAGCTACAAAAAGTCATTGATGCATTCTTTATTTCATAAATGTATGCACTGACACAAAATACTATAGAATTAGCTTCAGATTATCTTTGATGTATTACTCTGCACTCTGATATGTAATATTTCTCAATTTTCAGTCATTAAACATTCATCTTGGCATTTAATTTTCTGTGTAATACCTTTTTTGGCATTGTATAAAATTGTTTGATATCGGTTAGATGCTTCATTTCAATAGTGTTATTTTTTTTGTATACAATGGTAGTAGCCTAGTTGTTTGAACTGAAGAGTCAGTAAAATTCACTGAAGCAAATTATGGAAATGCGCCCTGCATTGAAGTAAAGGTACTTGAAAATGATTGAAACATAATGTGAGAAAACCAAATTGGAAAAGCAAGGCTGACAAGAAAATTGTTATGAATTACCATCCACCATAAAGATCTAGATATTTTGAAAGATTGTCACAAGAGAGACTTGCAGTAAAGCAATTCATTATGTAGGGTTTCTGTATCACTGTGGCTGGTTTGATCAATACCTTGGGTCAAGTTTAACTGTAGTTCTGAACCAGTCATCAAAGGAGACTGTAGTTTAATTTAAATGCCTTCCTGCCTTATCCATGATGACACCTGGAAATATGTCCTCTATAAATGTTACCTTAATTCATAAGGCACACAACCAAGGACATGTATGTAGAGGACAAGATAATTCAATCAGTGTTAGATTAGGGAATCCGATGATTTAT
>JAVSBT010409179.1:0-10727 GCA_033118115.1 Pharyngocirrus eroticus
ACAGTTGTCATTGAAAGCTCTCGGTAAGAGTAAATTTTTTCTTATACCAGTCAAAAGTTTAAATTTATTGACTATAAAGATACAGACGTATTTTTCTAGTTTATCTAAGAACGTCAAAAAATGACTTAGGCCATTTTTGCTCTAGACTGTCGATTTGTTTTGTTCATCATTAATAAGGTATGATGCAATCGATAACATCATCATGTAAGAAAACATAACAATAAATAATGTGTATCCAATTAGGTAGTACTATTGTTCAAATATTGTGAAACCTTATTTATCTTATTGTGTTGTAAATTATTAATGTCTAATATTTTATTGCTTTTACTTCATCAATGTTAATTGTTCAGTTTTGTAGAATCGATCCCCCACAGAGGCCTGGGAGAGTTAGACTTATAGTTCAAGTCTATTGTTAAGAAAGATTTCAGTAATTTTTGAGACAAAATCAATAACGGCTGTTATTCATCTGTGGAGTTAAATGATTACTTTATTTGGTTTGATTTTTTTTCCTGGCACAATTTCAACGATTTCACACAATTTAAATCAACACATATTTGTGTTATGAAACACCTTTTAAGTAAAGGGCTTAAATTGATGAAAGCAAAAAGGGATTAAATCGATTCCAAAAGGTATTTAACCACAGCCTCAGTACGACCGGTTAACAATGGTCAGAAAAATATTACTGTTATAAAAGGTTGAACATCAATCCCATGGCCTTGGCATCATTTTATTCAAAATGAATATGCTTACAATTATGTGTATCATCATTAAGTTGGGATAACAAGGCAATATGGCAACTAAAGAGTTAGGGGTAGGATAAGGTTAACCTGATCCTTCTCCTAACCCTAACTTTAAACCTATAGCTACTGCCATGGGATATAAGGTCAACCATTATAAATAATTTCGTGCACTAAAAGTAATACATTAAGTATTTATGTCATGGAATACATCATTTACTAATAATCTAACTTCAACTAAAAAGTGGCTTCAACTCAACATGAAAGGAAAAAATATAGGTGAAATGTTTATTGGATTATTGATAAGTATGTGCTACATTAGGATAACGACAGGACTCACATGATCAATCACTGAAAAACAATGTATATATTCTCATCAATAAAAGACGCATAAACAACAAGACATGTTTAACACACCTGAACTGAACTACAAGGGACCCTGGGATAATGCAATGATCAATATACTATTAAACAAATAACACTCTTAGAAAACAGCAATGATGTTTTGTGTTTATAGTAATTTATAAAGGTAAAAAGGATTCAACACTAGGTGTTCAGTTGACTATATACATCCCTCATAAGTACTGTTCGTTTTCAGTAATAATTTCTAGCTACTCTAAATAGTTATATTTTGTTCTAATTAAATCCATTGTTGACTCCAGTTTAACTGTGAATATCACTATAATTACTAAACTATATTTTTGACTGTGTACTTGAGAAATAGATGTGTCTATTTGAAAAAAAAAAAATAACAGTGCAATTAACCTTGTTGTAATCTTAAAATCTTAAAGGTTTATCTCTTAACTAGGTAGATGTTATCGCAAACAAATCATTCAAATTAATGAGTTCCCATGACACGTTGATATTGACACCTTGAGAATAGCCTATCTATGCTATCAAATTTTTCACTAAAGAACATATCTGTGTTAGTTTTCAAAATAGCAAAAAGAACCTGGGAAATATTTGATGTTGTATTGATTCAAAAGTTCGATTTCACTTAAATGAAATGACGAGTCTGAAGATTCTAGCGTGTGTAATTGTGTTCTTGGGTATCTCACCAGCTTTAGCTGATAAAGGTAACTATCAATCATGATATTTTTTATTTTCGAAGTCTATTGTTTCAGACATCGCTATTCTTTTCAGCATTGTGATATACTACAATGAGCAGAAAAAATAGTGATGTTGAGTTATATTCAATAATTCTTATGGGATTACTTAATGTGATACCAAAATATAACTATTTGTGTACTTTTTTCCATCTACACAAAATAGGCATATATCTCTATACACATATTTACTAATAAAAATGTATCTTGTTTTATGACATCTGATCTGGTCTTATATTGGTATCTAAGTCAAATGCCTATAACGTTATTTTGCACTAAATATGACATATCATTTTTGTATTGTTTACCCTCAATTTAGAAAAAGATCAAACAAAGATGTTTACCTGCCCATTATCACAGGATGGCCATCCTATAAATGCAACCTATCCTGATCCAGAGGTTCCTCAGATATACTGGAATTGCATCCAAAACATTCCTTACCAGTCAAGGTGCCCAGAGGGGACAGTATTTCAACCAAAGTTTTTGTATCATGAATGTGGCACAAATTTCACTGTTTGCACCTCAGTCTCAAAAGTGGAAGCAACCGACACAAAAGGTAATTTTGAGAACAATTTTGTTATTGTGATAAAGAAAAAAAATAGTAAGAATCCCCAATACGATCACTTACATACGACTAAGCTTGTGGTTAGAAACATCTTTTAGATAAGAAGCAATTTGAATTGATTCAATTATTTTTGGTAGTGAAATAAAAAGTGTGCCTGATAGCATATTCTAACCAAAAGAATAAGTCATTTCAATCCAGGGAGGTTTGAAAAAAGGCGTTGAAATCGATTCAAACGAGTCTAACCACAGCCTATATCAACTTTAAGTTTCAAAATGCAATAATTATATGTTTTACAAAATTGCGTTGAAGTACTTTGTTATATAGTAGTTGGTCACGGAAGGTTT
Source organism: Pharyngocirrus eroticus (assembly GCA_033118115.1). Classification (NCBI taxonomy): domain Eukaryota; kingdom Metazoa; phylum Annelida; class Polychaeta; family Saccocirridae; genus Pharyngocirrus; species Pharyngocirrus eroticus. The sequence continues at coordinate 2,753 of JAVSBT010409179.1, forward strand.
GATACTACTGATATGTCACCCTGTGAGTTGTGGTCACATTCTTGACTGACCTTTTACACTTTTTTATAGCTAAAAAATCTAGAACTATCTGTCCAGTAGATGAATCTGGTAACTTCTACGATGTCTCATTCCGGAATCCAGAACTTTGTTCTCAATATTTCAATTGCAAAGATGGAGTGGAATGGCCACAGCTCTGTCCTGCTAGAACATTTTTCAATCCTACATTTAAAGGATATTCTAATGACTGTAGTGTTATTTTGTGTGTGGATTTAACAAGTAGTGAATGCAAAGGTGAATACTTTCATAAGCCAAATTAATTTGATCTTCTATTTTCATATAAGTGTATTTTATATAATATGTATCTATATATCTGATTTATTTTCTTTTTAAGATATATATACCAATAAACTCAATGTTTTTAACCATAAGTTAAAAAATATCACTTAATTCAAAGAATGAGGAAAAGTTTAGATATAAGTATGACATAGTGCATTTGTTATTCTCATCATAAACAATGCATGATATTTTATTGTAGTTGACGGTTCATGGTCTAAGTGGTCTGGGTGGTCTGAGTGCACAAATTGTAGAAAGGTCAGGACTAGGATATGTGATAACCCCCCACCGACAAATGGGGGTCACCCATGCGAAGGAGCCAAGGAAGAAATAAACAAATGTTGTAAGTCACATCAAAGCTTTGACCCCCTTCTTAGAACAACCTAGCTTTTGGAAATTTTCATTTAGATTCCGCTTTTTGTATCAACTATTGTTCTTACTGTCTTTCTTGTTCCATTTCGTATTCTATTCAAATGTTGTTGTTTTTTTTCGTTATTTTTGTTTTTTAAGGTAATGCATCCATTGTCTTTGCTACGAAAACTTCAGACTGGACAGGACCACTGGATCCATTCCCATACGACCTCATTACCCTAGACTACAATTCAGACTTTAATGGGACTCATTTTACTGTTCCTAGTTCTGGACTCTACTATTTCAGTTGGAGTGCTGGAGGAATAGTAGATAAGGCTGTAGACCTACGCCTGGTTGTTGGTTCAAACTCTAGGGGCAACATTCAACTTCAATCAATCAATTTCAGAGAAATTCACACTGTGGCTCGTGGATTGGTTTTGTCTCTAGAGTCTGGAGACTTTGTTAAAGTTACAGCATCTAGTACCTCCGGTGGTACGAATGGACCCGCTAATGCACAATTAACATCATTTTCCGTAGTTGGTATCACTGATTTGTTTTATCCTTCAATTGCATTTACGGCTGGATTTTTGTCAAATGTCAATACAACTTATGGGGGTGGTAGTGTTTTCGAAAACTGTACTGCCACAGTCAATGAAGGTAATGTTTTTAATGTATCCGCTGGCTATTTCATTGCTCCAGTGGATGGAATCTATCTGTTTACTTGGAGTGGGTATGCAGATCCATTGTTGTACCTTACATACTTCCCTTGTTCTGGTGTTTGTCCAGGAAGTATATCAATAGGGCTTTCACAAGACGCCTTGACACTTGATCCTTATTTCATGACTAGTAGGGCAATATTGTATGAATTAAAAGCTAATGATCGAACTAATATTTATACCCGTGATGCTCAAAAGTTATTTAATGACTACAATATGCAAAATTCATTTTCTGGTTTCTTATATTCCCCCAATGCCACTGTTCCTATCGCCTTTTCAGCCACAAATTCTTACTTAAACATGACCCCCTCTGCAGATTTTTATCCCATTCCTTATGATGACGTGATAGTAAATGAAGGCGATGATTTTGTTAACAATGCCACTTTTGTGTGCAGAATCCCCGGGGCTTATTACTTCCAATTCAGTGCTGGGGTTAATATGAGTAAACCAGTTGACATGTGGCTGATGAAAAATTCTTCTCCAATTGGAGCGATTAAAAGAATCAGTGGGCCAGGTCGTATGGAAACGTTATCGAGGTCTGTAATTGTTCGCTTAGAGAAGGGAGATGAAGTCTATGTACTTGGAAAAGCTGGTGGTATTATCTTTGCATCAAGTTATGGCGGCATATTTACTTATAGATTACTATCATTTATTGGTTTTCTGATACAGTAGGCTATAACCATGGTATAAAAACAGAGATAAAAAACTATTTAGCTGCAATGATTATTGTGATAACCATTACATGTAGTGTTGTATGCCAATGTTACTTGATATTCTTTAAATCGAATCATCAATAGCATGTTTCCCAATGTGTAGCAAATTATATGACTGCAATTATACTCACATTCCAAAAAAAGGGAATTGTGATTTGATTTATGTTTGATAAGGTATCAATTTACTGTGATACATGAACAATATCATGAAACCAAGTCTTAAACATGAATATTTGTAATTGCACATCTTCTAAATGTGATTTGTTGTTAACAATTGTATTGGTAATAATAGCATTTTATTCATTAATTGTTGATAATGCGATGTAATGTTTGTGGAGAAAGAAATGATAACATTTGATATGTATGTAAAATTTGTATAAATGATCCTGAAGAAAACCAATGACATTGGTTAAAACGTAGATTTCAAAGTTCAAAGTAATTCAAAGTTGAGTTAAAGAAAACATTGAATGTAATTTATAGTCAAATAAAATAAAAAAGATAACAAGTTCAAAAATCATAATTATCCAAACAAAAGTCTTAAACATGTTCTGTCAATGTCATAGTCATACATAGCTTAAATGATCTAGATTGATATTCATTACCCTTTTTTATATTTATTACAGCAGTATTTCATATCAAAATTTACAAAGCATATGTCTGAACTTCAAGTGTCTAGTTTATCATAAATTTGATAATCAGCTACTTTTATCAAGTAGTTAAGTACTGATAAATGAAGAATATGACGCAAAAAAAACAAGCAAAGATAAAAGTGTGACAGCATCAATGCAATAAATGTTTAACTTGAAAAACTTTTTTTGGAGCGGGTATAATGAATGTGTTGTTGAGCAATTTGACAAAGTCCATTTGATAATAGCTATAGGTAACTTAGTCCATACTAGTGAAAAAATCTCGTTTACCTAAGTTCAAATTATAAAATCTATCGTGACCATCAGTTGTTCAAGGATATAAAAGGGTGAGTACACAAGTTTTTAAAATATGTTTAACTTCAGTTATTTTAAATAGCTTGTATTATTACATGTTCATACTTATCTTATAATTGTTTATTATGCGAATTATTTTCAAATATCACTAATACTTACATTTATATTTGCATTGAAGCTTATTTGTACTTCATGTTTCTCTTGAAAATGATGTCTTTTCTAGTTGATCTCTGATTTTATCAGTTATCCAAAATGTTGAAGAAGGCCATTATAACCCTAGGATGTCTTCAAATAATTATTGGTGTCGGTGCCGCTTCAGATAATAAAGGTGACTTCTGTAAAAATTGTTATGCTCTTCATTTGTTTCTGAACAGTAACAATTTCTTCAGAATACTTATTGTACCAAAATGTGATATCAACCAGATATTGAAACAGATTAATGTTAAAAACTAATAGAAATTCCATTGAAAAAATCTAGTATATTTTTACCTATAGTATCCTAATTATATGTCAATGCAGGGAACTTTATCAAAAAGGCCTTTGTGTGCCCTACATCACATGATGGCGCTGCTGTAATTGCTACCTATCCTGATCCAGAGGATCCTGAGATATATTGGAATTGTATCCAGAACATTCCTTATCAAGCGAGGTGTCCCCCGGGGACAATGTTCGAACCAAAGGTTTTACTTCAGAAATGTGACACAAATATTACAATATGCCCAACAGTATCCAGCGTGAAAACTTCAGAGAGTAAAGGTATATTGTTTTTTAAGGGCTTCATTACTCGTTAGAGTCATATGACAACATTTTTTAAAGTATCTCTTTATCCATAAGAACTTTTGATAATCTTTGCAGTACATTTTATATTACCTATTTAGACAATGAAACAAATCTAGGGAAAAATTCTTGCCACCAATATAACGATTGAAGATATTTAAACAGAAAATAGCAACACAAACTAGTAGTGAATTTGTAGCACTCAGTTCAGTGTTTGTGAGAAATAAAAGGGATAAAAAAAATCCCCCAAATATCGTAGATCTTTGTTTTCTACAGAAAGGAAACCCAGACTCATTTGTCCAGTAGATGAGAATGGAAACTACTATGACGTCACTTTCAGAAATCCAGAGTTCTGTGCTCAGTATTTTCATTGTAAAGATGGAGAGGATTGGTTGCAGTTCTGCCCTGCTGGAACATTTTTTAACCCAACTTTCCAAGGATATCCTACCGGTTGCAGTCTAGCATTATGTGTTGAATTTGAAAGGAGCGGGTGCCCAGGTAAGGTATCTTCAAAGTCTGAGTCAAACCTTCATAATTATACGTTATAGTCTTCGTAAAGGGATTTATATGCAGGCAAGGTGTCTTTTTTAATCTTTAAAATCCAAATGTTTGTTCGCTCTTCAGCAAACCTTTTGGGGCAAATCTACATAGTGTTCTTTTTTGTACAGTACAATTGGGTCTTCCATTTCCTAGTTTTATGGTCTCAGAAATATATCCAATAATGCAGAATAATGTATCATACAATTTTATAAACAAACATTGGTTTTTTTGGCCTATAACATAAGTAACTATTTTTGTAGTTGATGGAGCATGGAGCATGTGGTCAGATTGGTCTGAGTGCACAGATTGTACCAGAACTAGGACCAGAGGCTGCAACGACCCACCACCTTCGAATGGAGGTCTTCCATGTGAGGGAGTCAAGCAAGAGAACAACACTTGCTGTGAGTACAGATTGAATTGATTAGTATTTTATGAAATGATTACATAAGTGAGTAAGGTCTCTTTACGTTACTCTCTATTTATCAACAAATAGACTATGATGAGACACAGCATTTGGAATCGATTTGAATCGACTTAAACTCTTTTCTTATAAATCAATAGAACCCTTTGTTAAAAATTGTGTCTCACCACTAAAAATGTGTCCAGAAGTCCAAATCAAATAAATAAGTCATTTCAAAAAAGGGGGATTGAATCAACTCGAAAAGTGTGTGTAACCCAGCCATATTGTGGCACCAAAGTTGCTACACTTGAACCCGAGGCCCATCATCTGTAAAAACTACTCTAATGCCATTAAATGAACTGACAGGGTTTGTTGATTAATAGTACAAGTATTCTTTGAAGGTATGATATATTGGACAATCGGCATACATTTTAAAAACCTTATTTTATCTGCCTCTTCTAGGTGGTGGTTCCTTTGTGTTTGCTTCAAAATCCACAAACTGGACGGGGCTACAGGATCCTTTACTCTATGACGTCATTACAGTTGACTACAGCTCAGACTTTAATGGAACTCACTTTAATGCTCCTCAAAGTGGACTTTACTATTTCAGTTGGAGTGGTGGGGCTCTGACATCTCAGCCGGTGGACTTACGTCTATTTAAAGGTTCCGATTTGAAAGGGGGCCTTCACATTCTACATAATGGTTCTGGCACTGATATTGTGTCTCGTGGGTTGTTGTTATCGTTGGTTGCAGGGGATAATGTTAAAATGACAGCACCAGCATATGCGGGTGGTACCGGTGGACCCTCTGGGGCCCATCTAACGTCACTGTCAGTGTATAGTGTTAGTGGTTTGCTTCAACCAGTTGTGGCAGTAACTGCCGGGTACCTCGCAGCTGCAACTGTACCCGGTCTAACTAATGCTTTCATAAATAGCACTGTGATGATTAATGAAGGAGGTCACTTCAATCCTGCAACCGGGTCCTTCACTGCTCCAGTCGATGGAGTATATTTCTTTTTCGTGTCTGGATGTTCTGTGAATGGTACACGCTATCACATGGACACTTCTTGTGTAGGAATATGTAACGGATATATTCGGATTGCTTTAGTTAGGTATTATGAGAATACAAAGCCGAATCTTCACATGTTTGGAAGAGCCCTTTTGTTGAGACTCACAGTTGGTGATCGACTAAGTTTTTTTGGAAATGGTACAAACCACTTGTTTAATGATGATAACATGCAGAATTCGTTAACGGGATTCTTATATTCCCCAAATGTTACTGTTTCTGTAGCCTTTTCAGCTACATATTCGAATATAACAATAACACCCGAAGCAGATTTTTCACCCATCCCTTTTAACGAAGTAACAGTTAATGAAGGAAATGATTTTGTAAATAATGCCACTTTTGTTTGTGAAATATCAGGGATTTATTTTTTTGAATTTAGTACCGGTAGTCCAGTTGGTTCTGCACCAGTTGACATGTGGTTGATGAAGAATTCCTTCCCACTAGGGGCAATAGTTCGTAGGGGTAGGTCTGATCTTGATGCTTTCACTAGGTCTGCTATTGTTCAATTGAAGTCCGGAGATGAGGTATATCTACTTGGGAAAGCTGGCGGACTTATTTATACAGCTGGGGTTAATAGAAATCTGTCATTTCTAGGGTTTCTTCTAAAACACCAAGACTAAAGATTCAACCTGGGGATGAGGGATTCTTAATTATGGTGTACAGCTATATTTACTTCACCGTATTTACTTGGTACCTGGGATTTACTCGTTCTTTAGGATTTGGGATTTTTTATTCTTTAAGATCAGCAATTTGGGGTTTATTTTTTGGGGAACTTGGACTGGTAGTGGTTCTACGTTTTTTTCTTTTGAACACAAGCTGGTAAGAATATTTTAAATTGATTAGCATCTCATACTCAACTTATACATTTACGGCTGCTGCATGTATTTTAGTAGGAAATTATGGCAAGAATTCCCAGAGGTTACTCAAATATGATTGTCTACCATGAATCACCTACAAATTAATGTCTAGATAGAGAAAACTGAAAATGAGTCTTACCTGAAGAATAAAGTCAACGGTGGAATCTTTTGACATTGAAACAAAGAAGTCATTATACTCAAGGTCAGAGTTGTACAGGGCCAGGAGTTCATAGTCTTTAAAGTTGTCATGGTATTCTATCATTTGGAATGTGACGTTGCCTTCCGTTCCAACATAATTGATGATTTTATTCAAGGTCAGCACTACAAATCAAGAAAAAATGAAAAAAATACAATTATTATCGATATACGGGGTATACATTTGATTAAAAAAGTGACAATAATGATAACATTGCATATTTGCATCAGAACAGACATATATCAGACATATACAAATGCTAGATTTAAAATTGCTTTTTTGGCAAACCTGTGTAAAAATGCACTGAGCTTGTTATATCATGCTGATATGCTAAATGGATAGTCCCAAATTCAAATTCAGGCCGTTTCAAGTAAACTTTGTTTCAGTAAAAGCATACAAGTATATACTATTAATAATAAAGATAACCTAAAATGTTAAGATATGACAAAGACAATGTTGGCAGTAAGGCATCGCTATACACTGTATATGATTCTGTAACAGACATCGAATTATGTCATGTTTTTTAAACTTACATCCCCGTTTTGGTATGTTTTAAACTCTATAAAAAAATTTAAGTGCATGTATTGATTTTACATAATTATGCAACATTAATAGCATATTTCTTTACATGATATGAGCAAAGCAAACAAGTCTAGACTAAATACTGTAAAACGTGATACATCAATTTTTTGTTAAGATGTTTTTATGTTCTTTGATGTGTTTACACATTGGTGGGACTACCTGCAGTCTTTGGTTATATTGTAGCAACATCGCACAATGAAGCAGTCAGGAAAAATAAAAACTTAGATAAGTTCATGAAAACTATATTTGCGAAAACAAACAGTAGTATCGACTGACCACAAGGTCAAGGGTTGTTATGTGAATTTGTCTGATTCATATGTTTACCCATCAAATGGAGGAATGATTATATTCAAGTCCACAATTAAGAGCTATTATAGGTTTTTATGATAATTATTTTCTGTCAAAATAATACATTACAAGTGAATTTTTGAAATTTGTTTTACCCATTTCCAAGGACAGTTGCCACTGTACAGTTCATTAATTTTAGTCAATCTTTCGCTATTT
>JAVSBT010409290.1:0-10726 GCA_033118115.1 Pharyngocirrus eroticus
GAGAAAAAATTGAAGTGGTTTTATATAAAAAAACAAATCCTATTTCATTTGGTTCTTTTAGTATGAGAATTTTGAGAATTTCACTATTCTCTGCATGTCCCCAAAAGTAAATTGACCCCTGGTTTCACAAGTTGTTTTTTCTCTCAATTTATTTTCTATTCATTTTCTCGCGTTCAAAAATTTTACTCCCAGGGCAAAATCTGGTCAAATGTTTATCTTATCGTGGAATTATTTATTCATTTATACTTACACTATCATAAGCAAGAACAGCTTCAGACACATACTTCACAACATAGGTACTATTAGGTTCGGAATCAAAAGTGACAACAGCAGCAGTTGAATTTTTAACTTCTACAGTAAATCCTGTTAAAGCTGAAAGATAAATGGAATATTTTAAGAAGACATTAAAAATAGAAGACATTAAATATGATTTTGAGGTCAATTTAAGCATAAAAATTGCTGCAGACAGCTTGTTGCAGGTATGCTTATCACTTTTTATAGAAACAGAAATTACCTGGGAGGTCTGTGTTGTGAGTGCAGAAAAAGCCAGCCCATGGTGCAACACACTCGCACACAAATTTGGGAATACCATCAGGTTCTTGTTTGCAGGTACCACCATGACGACATAAGTGTCCCGATTCTTTACATGGATCTTCCTTTTTATCCTCTTTGGACCCTTTTTCTTCAGAATCCTTTTCTTCAGAACCCCCTCTCTTCACTTGAACTGTTGCAATTGACATGGTAGACACAAGTGTGGTTACTTTGACAGCTCTACAGAAACGTCCTTGAACAGTTTCTGATTCCTGGGCAGCTATGGTTATTTCATACATTGTATCATCTTTCAAGTCAGTGAGTACAGTTGGAGATTCAGTTGTGGTGATCTTCTTTCCATGGATAGGCTGTGATTGGATTGAATGAAACATGAAAATGTAGGCGTCTGTATGGCATTTAGACAAAAACTATAAATTAGTATATTTGATTACTTTTAGATTCAAAATATGCATGCTTCATGCCTATAGGGCCGCATGAAAGTTTCAGTTTTCCAATATGATACTGACACGCTCTTAAACCCTGCCTTGAAGAAATATTGACTAAGGGCCTGCATAATACACTCTCCAAAATTTGAAAAGGAGATTAGCACATTTCTATTTTCAATAACTTGAAGATTATTTTGTATAAACATGACCTTTCAATTACTTTAGTTTATATTATAAGTAATTTTGATGAGAACCTATGACAGCTGTCCAAAGCTTTTGTAAAAACTAACTACCTGATCATGTTCAAGGTCCATGTCCATACAAGTATATTTGATGACATATGTGGTATCTGGTTCAGCATCAAATTCGATGATTACAGAAGATTCACTCTCAACTGTAGCAGCTAAGTTGGTTACCACTAGAAAAAATAGGTATGGCAGAGGTGAAAATCAACTAGAAACAAGGAAAACATTGTGGTGTATAACCAAGATGAAAACTAGCCTAAAAAGTTCATTCGCTAGCCTACAGGGACTTGCTAGATTTTCTTGCCTAAATTTGACAAAAAGCAATATTTAAAAAAATTAATTAACAATCACAAATAAGGGGTTTGGTCATGTCCACCAACCAACTAATCAATTTGTTATAGCTTTTGATTCATTGTAAAAGTGAAATTATCTGATAAAATATCCCTGCATGTGGGAAATACATATTATTTTAGTAACACAAGTGTTGATGAAATATGCAACAAGTGCTTATTACAAATAATCAATGTTGCAGCTAAAAAATTAGAATTATAAAGATGGGAAGCCTACTTGGTATGTTTTCATCAAGACTGCAGTGTGTCCCAGTGTATGGGCTTTCACAGATACATTTGAAGCCCATAGGTGAACGAGGACAATCTTTGCAAGTGGCACCATTGAGACAGGTTCCGTTGTACAGTTCACATTTGGATATGGCTGCATCAATTTCAGGATATGTGTTGCCAGAACCCCCTTTTCCAGATGGACCTTTCCTCTTTTTGTTACCTAGAACAAGAAAAAAAACAGTGACAAATTTGAATAATGGATCTGTAAAGAACATCAAGGAGAAAAAAGTATAGGATTGTGCTCTACGAATGTCTCTATAGGCCTCAGTATTGGAAGGTTTAAAAAGCACACAAGTTTCCTAACAATGATCATAAATAATGAAGGGCTACACCTACAAATGCATAGGTTTATTATCTTATACTAGCACAAATGATATCATAGGAAAAATGGAAGGGTAAACTTACAAAGTATAGTCACATTTATCATGAAAATAGTTCTCAGGTGTAGTCGAATTTATCATGAAAATAGTTCTCAGCTGTAAACGGGTAAAATAAATAGTTATCGTGTTCATTCTTACCTGAACAGGCCCAGCCTTTCACTGCGTGAGTTGCTCCTGCTGTTGCTGCCAGATTTACCTTATCAAGTAAAAAAAGTAAAAAAAAGGTAAAATAATGTCGAAGACGACATGGTAGAACAAACTAGCCTGAGCCTAGAGTAGTGTAACAAAACTAGTGTAACCAAGTAACCAGTTTATATAGGGGAGGACTCTCCTGCTACAAAGAATTTAAAGATTTTCTTTTTTTTCAATTAAAAAGGATCTAGTTTTATTTGTGTATTGTATTGTAAGAATCTACATTTAGGCCATCCTGATTGATTAGTTGGGTCAATGGAATTTTGAGCATAAAAAATTGGTCTGGTTGGCAAAACCTGTGGTGATTATTCATCACTACATATTGGTATATTTCATGATGAACAAAGATATTTTAGTTTTACCTCATCAATCTTTGAGTAGTGAAGAACACAGGGAACTCCCTCTGGGGAACCGCCACTTTCATAGAAATCAACTGCCAAGCAAGAATCTTCTACGTTACATCTCTTCTGACATTTCTCCATTGTATTCAAACCTGAATTTGATTTTCCGCCACTTCCTCTCATTCCTACTCTGAGGTTGTAACTCCTGGTGCAACCACCTAGGAAATAAGAAAAAAAAGATCAAACATTTAATTTGCAAAATATGAAGAAAATTATTGTTATAAAATATTCTTTGCCATCTGTGGGATATTGACATGAATGACAAAATAAGTTATTGGAAACTTTCTTGTAGACCTGTGTTGCCTGTAAGTCTGTTCTGTTTACAGCCTATATTTAATGTTGTTGTTCAGTCAGGATTGCCATGCATGTTAAATGAAAACAAAATATATATGTTGTTTTTAATCCATTGTGCAATATGTTTTGATTTTGATTTTAGAGCTTGTAACCTTTTCAACTTTTTAGTTGCTGTGCAATAAAACTACACATACAAAAAAATAAACAGCTATACAATATGTAATAAATGGATTTAATTTACTTCTACAAATTAAAATGACTTACTATCTTCAAGGTACGAATCCTTCTTTATTTGGCTCAAAGATGGAACATTGTTACATCCAATGGGACAGTTTGGAACAACATCTGCTCCCCAACTAGGGCAAGTGCACAGATTGATGACCCAGCCAAGAGAGCAATAGAATGTGTTTCCCCGAGCATTGAATCCATTACTGTTGTCCTTGACTGAACAATCTCCTCCACCTGTGCCTGCTGGGCATGTGCATGAGCAATCCCATGCATTGAAAACTCCACCATTTTTGCAGCTTGCTGCATCCAGACCACAGACTATAGAAAAGAAAAAAGGATTTACTCTTATTGAATTTGGGCCCAGTTACAGGATTCATGATAGGACTTCATTTGCATGACAACAAAGATTACTTTCAGTTCTAGAAGAAAATATATTATGTACTGTAGTATATCTTAGCCACAAATAATACATAATCATGATAATGACTGTTTGGAAAGGGATGTTCAGCTGCTCTCAAGAGGAGAAATATATGAAAATATATAGGAAGACTTGTAGACAAACAAACAAACAAACAAACAAACAAAACTGAACAAGAAAGCCGAACAGATCAAGGAGGGAGAGATTGAGGGCAAATGAGAAAATCAAATCAAAGGTCTTCATTACCAACTTACTTTCACATTCTTTACCAATATATCCACCATCACATTTGCAGCCACATGAAGAATCCCTCTGTCCGTTCATACAGTTATGGGGGCATTCACATACACCACAAGAAGCTTTCACATAGTCGATCAGCCAGTAATTATCAGAACCAGGCTCAGGGCAGATACCACCCAGGTAGTATTGCATGACACTAGGTCCATAGGTTGGGTCATCTTGGCATAGTTCTCCTTGGGAATCAGCTAACATGATAAAGGAAAGAAAACAATGGCTGTAAGACATGGTTAGATAAAAAAAAATCTTTGGTAAATGACAAAAACATCAACCCATCGCTTATCTATAGTAATCGAAGAAAATATCCCAAATTTCTTGTAAACATTGCAATAAATATGTGTACTGGGACTTTGCTTGTGGGAGGTTCAAGTGAAAAATGCTCACCTTCAGTAAGGCAATATCCCCATTTGCCATTAGTTGTAATACACCAAGGTGCTCCCAGATTGGTATCAATACAAGTTTCATGGCCAGTTGAACCATATACAAATGGAAATTGGCAATTGCCACCATTTGCATTTCCTCCTATTGTGCGTACTAAAAATAAACAAAGTTGAAAACAAATGAGATCAAGATATTTAAAAAAATCAAACTCAAAGATAATTATTGTATATTTTAGTCAAATAAAAGACAAATGTTCAGAAATGTTCAAAAACATACTTGTTTTGCCAAGTCCACCAATACTTGTAGCAAGAGGGTCGTTTATAGCAGAAACCACATTAACGCCAACATTGGTAACGACTGTGCCTCCAGCACCATTGGTATTGCTATTACTGTTGGAGTTTCCATTGTTGGAGTTTCCATTGCTAGAGCTGGAAGCAGATGTGTCTTCTGTGTATGGCCTACCGCCATTAACATTTCCACTGTAAAATAGAGGTGGGAAAAAGTTGAAAATTGAAGACATGAACTGAAATGTAATGAAAACATATTATCAAAGAAATGCATGTGATTCAAGGTCTTCAGATTATACCCTATTTCAGAGTAATGTCCCAAAGTAGATTTTTCCATGTTTCAAAATGCCCATGTTCAAGTCCCGTATGAAAAGTTTAAATTGCATTTCTTTTTACACATTAAAGAACCAAAACAATTCTTGTACTGAATGATTAATTAGCTTCTAGATGGAATAGCATTTATGTAGAAAGACTTTTTTTAACTATCAGCATTTTTTTGTAATTCTTACATTGAACAACCTATCAGTTTGAAATCTTCTAGAGAGGTTTTTCAGCTGACATCACGTTCTGTTCTAGTCAACCATCTTGCCAGAAAAGCTTAGAAAAGCCATACCAAAACGTTCATCAAACTGCTCTACCGTAACCGATAACTCTTTCATGATAAAACAATTCCCCAAATATCAAACTTGCAAACACTTAATGTTTGACCAGCAATATGGCTGGCTGCAAAACTGGTTGACCCTGGACTTAAAAATCTTCTATAGACAAAGGTCATACTTACTGTGGTGAATAGTTGCATACAAGGTAGTAACTAGCTATTGCCCAGGAGGCATAGTTTCTAGCTTCAGGACAATGCAAAGCATAACCACATCCAACCTTATTAGATTTAGCCCATGCCATCTATAAAATACAGAATAATTCATCTTAATTGCATCAATAATTTTTCCTTTCAATTATTTCAATAATAGGGAAGACTTAATCTTGAACAAAGGTAAGAGTTTACTGTATTGATGGTCACAGAAAGCTGAAGTTACATCTAAAGTATCAGTTTAAACCACAGCTTAGAATTACAAAAAGTTCAAACAAAATGCAGATTAAGTATTCTTTAATAGTTTAAGTGCAGTTTATATCAAGACACAAGAAAAAATCCTAAGGAAAAAAATGGCTGCAACTGTACTTTTATTGAATTCCTGTTGAATGTTTCATTGTACTACTATTTTTCCATATATTCTGCCTGATTTTTATCCTGAAATTAATGTTATTTTTAATTAAAGAATCTCACCGCTGTGTAATGTCCACAGGCTTTGCCGGGTTGACAATAGTTTTGAGCAAAGCTGTAATCCTTGTATTCATCCCACCAACCTTGAAGTGCTTCCTAACAAAAGAAGGAAAAGCAACATTTATTTTTTTGGTCTTTGTCTTTCTTTAGTGTTTCTTAAGTTCATCAATTCTTATCAAATGTAGTGCCAATATGGTACTAAATCAATCATGAATCAAATGAAATTATCCAATATTCACCGTTCACTAATTCATCTTTTTTTTTAATTGATAAACTATGATATCAGCATTTTAAAAATAAGTTATAAAACCAAAAATATAAAAACAATTTTTATCTCCAAGTGTCAGGCCTATTTAATACACGCAACCTAGGGTCATTTAATTAAAAACCAGCACCTTCAGACATATCTTTATTTTTAATACTTTCAGGATCAAGAAGGACACTATCAAACTCTCAATCTTAGGACATGCTCTTTTTAAATAAAATGAAACTGCCTACCTCAAATAAGGAAGTAGAGACTTGTTGACTGGAGAAGTCACGGCTGGAAAATGATATGGCCAAATTTTCGCCAAAACTTTTATATTTATTTGAGCCTCTTCTGTGTTCAAACCAATTAACACCACATTGGGACCATTCCACAGCATAATCAGCTACCTCCTCATCCCAGACCTATGAAAAACATTGAAAAATATAGAGAAAAATGATAAAATTAATTAATGAAGTCTCGATATTCACATGTATAAGATTAAACTGACTCTTGTGAATCCTATTCACTTAGAGCTAGCTGGAAGTTATTTGACATGGCAAACACATTTTTTTCTTAGTTTCCATCATTTGTGAAGTTTGTGGACTGGTTTCAAATATGAAACAATAACAGATAGAAGGGAGTTTTTGACCATGAATTTTTGAAGATTGACCATCATTTATGCCACAGTTTTAGTCCTGTAAAATTCATAGAAAAATGAATTTTATTGACAAAATAAAAAAACAAACTTTAGATTACCATTGTCTCCATGTCTGTAGCTGGAGGATCGACTGTTGCCCTAAGGTTGTTATGCATTTTGACAATCAGATCCTTTTGTGCCTGTGTCAAAGCTAGATTTGTTGATGCAACTAGTTTCTTCTGCACTTGTTCTGCTTTATTTTCTCCCAAATCCTCTTCCAAAGCCTACATAATGCCATAATGAAATAAATTCATTTGAAAATTAGATTCAAGTAAGTTTTTTGGTGTTTTTTTTTGTAAATATGGTTCTATGTCAGATTGAACTGGATGGGATTTCAATTTGATAGATAAAATATAAATCTAGACAACCGATATACACATGTACTTTTTTAAAAGATTACATTGTACGAAGTATAGCTTATTCCCAATTTATAGTCCCAAATAGTAGATTTTCCATGTTAAAGCCCATGTTTAAGGCAAATTAGAAAAGTTTAATTACATGATTTTACACGGTTAAGAAAAAATAATTCTTTTAACTAATAAGGAGTTTCTAAATGGAATAGTGTTCATTCCTAGACAGTTTTTTTTCACAACTATGTATACCTTATCAAAATGTCCTTAGCTAAAACATTTGTTTCCCATTCTAGACTCAAAATGATACTTACCCTAATAAGTTGCTTTAGTTCTGATTTCAAACTCACTGATTTTGCTTCAATTTGAGCAATCAGCAGTATAACTGCCAGGGATAGAAAAGTCTTCATTGTTGATGAACTACTTTTCTATACCCGCTGATAATCTGAAAAACTATAAAAAATAAAATTGATTTGTACAGGTATTTCAAATGAGACAAAAAACTGAGGCTCCATGTCAAGAATATAATCACTTGGCATGTAAAGAACCAGATAGAAGGTACAAACAATACTTTCAGCAGATTTTTATATAACTTCCCATTACAATCAGTAGAATAGATAATATACAAATTACAAAACTTTTGATGAAAACAAATAGGTTTCATGTATCAAAATGGATTAGATAGTTCCCTAGTTGCCAAATTGTATGCCCTTTTAAAATAATTTTAGTTTTTTAGGCTGATGCATTTCTATGTTTGAACAGTGTCTTTAACTCCGGCATTAAAAAAAAAATTCCAGTGAACATATTTTCTGTTGGTATTTCAATTATAAAATCAATGGGAGTGCTCATAAAAGTTACAATTGACATATACAGAATAATAATAATAATAATAATTTTGCATATTCGCGTCAGAACAGTCATACATAGTATATAACTGTACTTTCGCATATGCGCTTTCTAGGACAATAATGACCATGAAAGCTTACATTAGAGCAGTGGGTTAACACTGCTATGGGCTTATGAGTACCCAAACCATTTTCTTAGAAAGCCAGTGAAAAATAATTCACTTGAAACTGCCCGGAATCGAACCAGGGACCTTCTGCATGGAATGCCAGCATCACAATTCAAACTGACACTCTACCCAGTCAGCCATATACAGAAACTACTTCTCAACTATTGCCAACTATTTTATTGGTTCCAATTCCATGATAAAAGAAATTATTTTTCTTTGGAACGAAATTTTTCATGAGAGTGAAACGTTATGAGGTAAAATTTCCTCATAAAAAAATGTCATTCCAAAAATAATTTCTTTTACTTCTCAACTGGTTTGAACATATAACTTTACCCAAAATTCACTTACCTGTTTTTTCCTGTGTAGTACCCCAAGACTGACACTTTGGTGGAGTGAAGAGGATAGCCCTCTTTAGGCTTTATATAGGCACACAGCACAATAGAAACCCAGGGTCTGGCTAGTTTGACATGGTCTGCAGGATCTAGGACAACTGAACCCATAAAAGACAAGAGTTATGCAACTTTTCTTTAAGATACTTGAACTTCTGTCTTGCTTTTGGTCACTAAAATGCTCTATATGATAAATGGTAATGGCTTATTCGTTGTAATTTATAACCAATATAAGCAAAAACAGCCTTTATATGAAAAATAGAAATAAACATTACAGCTGTTACTCAAGTTGTTACAAGATTTTCCAAGGCATGTAATAACATAGATTTATGTAGATTCATCTAACCAGTTTTTCAACACGAATAATGAAGTTAAGGCTTTTGACTGGTTGAAAGTTTTTTGCTGCAACCAGTCAAAAGTTCGATCTATCATTAATGTAATAGCATGACTAACAGCCATAATGTGAATATTTCCTTTTTAAATTGATGGCTGTGGTTAAACACATCTTTTGGAATCAATTTGAATCAATTTAGATGGTAAAACACCTTTTGCATCAAACCAAGGAAAGCCCTTGGTTTAAAAAGTGTGTTTAACCACTGTAATGTGTTGATTCAAATTGATTTAAATCATGTGAAATTATCAAAAAAGTGTGTCTTGGAGGCAAATTCAAACCAATTGAATAAGTCATTTAACTCCACAGAGGTTTGAAACAAGGGATAAAATTGATTTGAAAACTGTGTCTAAACCTCAGCCCTTATAAGAGTTATGTTTTTGGCAAGAGAAGTCTTCTTTCTGAATTAATTATTTAATCAAAACAGCAAAAGACTGGGATTCAAGTATAATGAAAGTTTTAGATAAATTTAAATATTTGACAATTTTCAAGAACAAGATGGCACCATTGCCATGATAAAAAGAGCTAAATAAGGGAATATTGGTCTAAATGGGGAAAAATCCATTTCTACAAGGAAAACAGTTCGAAGTTTTTTTGGGAGGGGGTCGGATTTTCTATTTTCAAGGTAATGATGATATCATTTTAATCAATTAATTTATTTTATTTTTTGTACAACACAATATTTTTTTGTGATGTGAATATTCATGATACACAAGTGTTTGCTTTTTTTTGTTACAAATGAACAATTCCAGCTTTTACAGATTATGCATTTAACAGCAAAGGGAAACAGGGAGAACCTATTGAAATACAAGGCCATCTTTATGATAAACTTAATGCATGGAACTTAATTTATTAGCTGATGTATTTTGAATAACTTGACCCAAGTAAGACCCTTTGTTGTCACTAATGTGGCCAGTTACAGGTAATTCAAGTGTGTTATCCAGGGTTATTCCAACACTTATGAAAAGTCTAGACTATTTATCAAAATACTGTGTTTCACAACATTTCATAAATTTATTTTCTCTTTGAACAAAGAGTTGGCTGAGAAAAGGGCGAAATTAGTATGTATGTGTGGAGGTATGTAAGGGAGGGTATGTATGGTGCACCATTTCCATTTTTATTCACAATTAAAAATATTCAATTCTTGATATCAAGAACTCACATTATTTTTTATATAAAAGAATCAATTTCAGATATCAAAAATTCTCAATATCGAAAGCTCAGAGCCACAATTTTTTATATCAGAAATAGAATTTTTGATAAGCTTGCTGCACATTGGAGTCGATTCCACATACCATATTTCATCATGATGCCGGGGAACATTGTCAAAAAACGAAAGGCATCACTAAAATAATCCTTTTTATAATCCCTTTGCTCCGATAGTTTTTGTATGTCAAGAATTCACTTCATGTTATTCAAGAATTTAAATTTTGATATGAAAAAATATGAATAAAAAAGGGAATCTGCACCATATAGTGGAGTGGCCAAAGGCTGATTCTGAAAAAATTAATGTACCCAAGGGGTCTACAAAATTTGAAAACATCACTTGAAAGCTTGAATCGTAGTGATTCAGAATCCACCTGTTGTAAAAATGTAATCAGGTTGAGTTTCCATGGAAACGCATTTTAAAAAAGTACCTAA
>JAVSBT010409512.1:0-10726 GCA_033118115.1 Pharyngocirrus eroticus
ATCATAAGAATTCCAAAAGACCAAACATCAGATTTAATGGAAAACGTTTGAAACGCAAGGGCTTCTGGGGCTGTCCACTTTATGGGAACTTTACCTCCTGAAAAAACAGGAAAAGTGATCAAGACACAATGCCTTTGGTGAATAGTAGTTATAATAATGGTGGCTAAGACTGTGTCTTAATTACAGCAGTCTGGTAATAATATTCACTCATCATGCTACAATACAGGTAAACCAAAAAAGCAATGCTTCCTTCATCTAAGATGACAGATTCACTAGGTGCGTTACCTGAACTGTTGTATTCTGCATCTTCTAGCAACACCCTGGAAAGTCCAAAGTCTGCAATTTTCACATTATTTCCGTTTCCTACAAGGATATTTCTTGCTGCAAGATCTCTGTGGATTAGATTTTCATTTTCTAGATATGCCATACCGCAACATATCTACAAAGGAAAGAGATTGTAAAGTTTAAGGCAATTGGTGCATCTTATGTTATGCAATGTTCCTCTGAAAGAAATTTACTTACGACAGGAAAAAGGAAAAAAATAAATAGACATGGAGTATTCCAGTTCGGGGAGCAGACACTAAATATTCTGATTTTCTAGGGCATGCGAAAAGTAAAAGTAAAAAAATATAAAAAATGTTTTATACTTGTTGTAAGATGTCCACCATAGTTGGAAGTTCCATGGTTTTCCCCTCCTTTTGATGCCTCAAGTAGTCCAGCAGACATCCATTTGGCATTAATTCAGTTATAATATAGACTGGATCGTCATCCTTGCCGTCTACACATACACCATGCAACGTCAGCAGTTTCTCGTGACGGAATTCCATCATAATCTTTGCTTCCTGAAGAAATGCTTCTTTTTTTGACTTTTGATCTTTGAGTGTCTTTACAGCTACAGGGGTAGTGTTGTTCCATTTGCCTGACAAATGACGAATGAAATAATCACATTTGAAAATGAATTTCCACTTTTGCTCGATAAAGTTGTGTGCCCTCTTTAAACCCATCACATCTTATCCATGTAAGGCCATGTTTAAGAAATATTTTTATTACAATATTCTGATAAAATGGATAATCATTTTTGTGTATCTATGTCTTAATAATGATTTCTTATTTCCATTTTCAACTATTTAGTTGCAATGCTATTAAGTATACTGTTCTATACTATTATCAAATCGATTCAATACCTTTCCAGACTTCACCAAATTGTCCTTTCCCAATCTTTTTGAGAAGTTTGATTGAACTTCGATCCATTTCCCACTCACTCAACTGATTCCCTTGCTTTAACTCTAAAAATCATAAATGAGATGGAAATTAATTTTGTGTTTTGTATTCTTGGTTATTATGCATGTAGGCTCAGTGACAAAGAATGCGCCTAGAGATCAGAAGGTTGAGGTTTCGTTCCCCTGCTTTGCCCCATGTCTGTGTCCTTGGGAAAGATACTTTGTACCAATTTTCCTTTTTTACCCAGGAAATGTTAAATGAGTGCCAGACATTTTGGGAAAGTAACCTGCTATAGACTAGCATCCTGTTCAGGGGGAAGTGAAACCTCTCTATCACTTGTGCTACAGACACCACTGGCCTAATGGGCCTTTTTGGCTTGAGCATGGCTTTACTTTTTACTACAGGAAATACAATGTATTTTATTAGATTTTATTAATAAGTTTTTAATTCAAGCCAGAGCTAAACCTAACTAATGAAATAAAACATACAATCTCAATGACAATTCACAAACCATTTTAACATACACATTCATGAAGCCCCATCTTCTCAAACAACTAATGATTTTGAAACATACTTTGAAATAGAATGCTGATACAATAACCTGTTGTAACTGTTTCATTGTCTTCCTTGTCTTCTATGGCTGTTTCCTCTACTGGTGGAGCCACTGGTGATAAGACATAGACATTGCTGACATGTTCCCTTTCACAGTCTTGTCTTCTATTTGTGGTGTTATCGTTTGATAGCAAACATCCCATCATGAATTGCTACCCTGTGTACACGATATTTCTGTTTAAAAATGAATCTGAGTATGCGATTGCGTGGCTGGCCTATGGAATGTATGATAGCTTAAGCATATCATTGAATATTTTCAATACAAAAAGTATATAATCTATCACAATGTATATACTTTCAACTTTTGTAGGCAAACAAACAACCCACATTATGCAAGTATTTGACTTCCGCATTGGTCCCATAGACCCAATTTCAAATTATTTTTTCTTATTTTTATTAAGCATATTTTCATTAATTTTGCACCATGCAGTAAGAAATATAAAATACACTCTCAGAGAAAAAAAATAGTAATGTTGTGTGTTGTGAGAGATCAAGGGTTGATTTATTTTATTTTTCTGAGATGGGCCTGTAAACATGATTATTCAGAAAATGTCTAAAATCTCAATATTTCTAAAGGTCCTACCTTTACTTTATGAAGGGGGCTAAAACAACTGGTCATTCAGATTCGATCCCTGGTGATATTTAGTGGGGTATATGTACAATGGAGTCAACACAAGAATGTGGAGTACCTTTACATCACTAATTCGTGTTACTGTGCTTCACTAATAGTGTATATCAGCGGAAGGTAGCAACACAAAAAAGTGTTTTAAAATTTCTCACAACTAAATCTTATGTTGGTTCCATTTTACTGCTAAATATCACTATCACTTTCAACACAAAACATCACTTTTATTTCTAAGAGTGTAGTAAGCATGATTTTTTTAAAATTCTTCTAGACAATTCTCCTCTTTGGGGGATACACATATTCTGGGATACAAGTCATTTTTTGGTTATAGTTAAAGGTTTGTAAAAAATATATGTGTTTTTAAATTCTGCATAATATAGATATGATATCTTAGGAAAATGATATAGAATTTTGATATCATACAACTCACTTTCACCTTTCCGAACAGAAAAGGTTTAAAGAGAATTAAAAAAAAGTAAAAATCAATGACACTGACCTTTAAACTCGCTGTAGGATATCTTACTTTTACATTCTCTTCATGTTACAAATTCCCTGCAGATTTTTACTTTATGAAAAGTTGTGCGGAACGAATTGATTCCTTTGCTTTAAGCTATTCCATAGAATATTTTGAAGCCAATAAAACTGTCTATTGATAGATACAAAAATCCCGATTTGATAGTCCAGATAAATATTTAAAAAAATGAATATACATGTATATTTGTAACTCAGTGACTGTGTGGTATAGGGGTAGTAAGTATGGAAAACATTGTTAACTTTCATCATACAAAAGTGTGTATGCATATAAAATACAAATAGGACATAGTCCAATGGAAAGCATAGACTCTCCTTTATGAACAATAACTTGATTGGACTAAAAAAAATATGACATTCCAAAGGTCAACATAACGATGACCGTATTTGCACTGTCCTAGGCAGGCTGTTGGAAAAATGTCAAAATCCACTATCCTGTATTTTGTATCCACTGTCCCAGCCTCTCTCCACTATGGACATTTCTTCATAGCTGGAACAGTAGGTGAAAACCCCCCCCCCCCCCCCCCCCACGATATTCAGAATCTAGGGGTCCACGTTGATCATTTGTAGGGTTCAGACCTGCAGACTTGCCCTTATATTGACCCCTGCATTTAACACAGAAGTGGGGTTAGAAGCCACAATAATATGTATGATACATGTAGACTGAAATCGATTCAGATGAATTTAATATAGATTATACTAGGTCACATGTTTATTGACTTTTAAAGAAACAAACAAGATGACACTTTGTTTTTCATTTGCTACTTATTTATTCAGATATGAATGTAAATGAGTTTGATAGATCAAGGAAATTACAAAAATAAAACAAGAAAGTAATACATCACTGAAAATATGTGTGAGCTTATACCCAAAGGTAATCATCAGATAATGTCCACATATTTTACAATTCGTACACAGTCATATATGGATTAGATACAATAATCTAAGATACTATACATATATACAATCATATTATAGTCATATAACAGTTTAAAATCTTGTGTCAAATACACATTATTCTAAAATAGTCCATTTGCATACATATCAAAAAATCTAAAATTGACATTCAATTCCAAATGGTTATAAAATATCTTTGCATAGAACCTCACTAAAGTAGGCATCTTAGTTAACAAATTATTGTAAACTCAAGTTAAAAATCTTAAGTTCATTCATCTTTTCTAATGATGATTAACACGCTCATAGTTGGATCTTTTAGTTCAATCTCTGATATTGCCCTTTTTTCATTTTATAAAATGCATAAATGACAGCAAAGATTCTGATCATTACTATCACTAATAATAACAATACAATACAAATAATAATACATGGAACTACTAGAATGAATACGATGTGAATGATATCAAAACTACTCAGTACATACCAGTCAAACTCTCCCCGATTTGGAGTAAAAGCTGAAGCATAAAGGGTTGCTTGTATACAATTCATGAAAGAAAAACAACAAAGTGCAAATAAAGAAATGGTTTCAAGTCGATTGGCCATTTTGTTTTTATATGGATGTGCCATGACATGCCAAATTAAAAAGACCACCGAGAACAAAGACAAAATAGAAGCCCTCAATATAGGAAAGGGGTCCAGAAAAGTGTATACAAGAGTTATCATAAGCCTCCTCAATATCAAAACAGATGTCCAAAATCTAGTCCACCCTTTCTCTGGGCCATCTACAAATGGTTCTTCCAACATGTCTACGACAGCTTCACTGCACCCAGAGCTTGGAGTTTCATTGCTAGGATTCAGAAGCTTCAATAAACGGAGAATTCCCCAGAATAACAAACATGGTCCGGGGAATAAAACACCAAGAAAAAATTGAGTCAAAGTTATGACTTTTTTCTCCAGCAGAACCACACCAAATATCAACTGTAGGAATAGAGGAAATCCACATACTGTGAGGTAAGTAAATATCAACTTTTGCCAGGATGTAAAACATTCTATTGTACCATCTTTGAAAAGGCGTTGTTCATCCCCAATTGGAACACAATGAACAAGATCTAGAGATGCTTTGAGGGTGACATTGTAAGTTAGAACAAGAGCCAGCATAAAAACACAACTTGACACTTTTTTCAGGCTTTGGAATTTGTCATGGAAAGACCTTGGATTCTTGTATCTACATCTAAGGAGTAAACCAACTGATACATGGACAAGGATTATAAGTAATGGAATGAGAATCCCAGGACTTCCCCAAAACAAAATCTTCCCAACTGCATTAAGATATGGCACAGGGCAAATCGGACTCCAAATCTCAAATATTGGTTGTAAATTAAAAAGGCGAAAAAGTGTAGAGGATATTTTATCTTTTGTAGATGTATAAAGATCAATCACAGGTGTGTAGAGAAATGCTTCCACTTGATAAAAATAAGAAACAATGTTTATGATAGCTGTAAGAGTCATTTTCTTTTCAGAATGACTTTGAAGTTGACCAACTGACCTGTTTTCCCAAAATTCTTGAATAAAATCTATTTGACTTGATATGTGGGGAGCAACCTTCTTCTTGAGAAAAAGAAAAACAACATAAACCAATGAATAACCCAAAAGAACCAACCAAACACTTCTTTTACAAAAATGGTTCTTTACACATTTTCCTGTGGAAAAAAGACTTTCAGAAGTTCCATTCCTACACCTGCCACATAAAATATCAGTTCTGCTACCATTACACTCATTGTAAGACTGACACTGTTGACCAGTACAACAATAGCCTGGGGGGCATAGTGTCATGGTAACACTATTGTTGTGCACATTTCCCCAATAGTTTGATTGACTTCTCAGTTCACCATAGCTACAGGTTCCACCTTGTGGGCATTCTTCACAATTTGGATTAGAATTGCTGGAGGAGTTTCCAGTAATGTTTGTTATTCCCCTCAGAATAGAATAGGTTTTGTCTCCACATGCACTACAGAAAACAGAAAGTGAGGTAAAGGTTGCAAAATCATGTAAAGTAGTATTTCTGCTAATGAATTTATATCCAGTAGGACATTTCACTGTGATATTGTATAAAAAAATCGAAGATCCTAATCTAATGACTTCACAGTAGCTTTGTTTCCCAGCAGATTGTAAGTCAATTGTAATGTCTTGTAAAGTGATATTGCTATATTTTAACAATGAAGGTAGATTCCTAGTTACAATCATGGTGTTACCACCTTCTCTTTTGTTAGTTGTCATTTTGGACTTTGTAGAGATGAACTGATTGTCTGTCAAATTCATAGTAATTATTCCAGCTATAGTTAAACAACTTACTTCAGGCGGAAAGATGTTGTTTTTAAAAATGCAGTGGACAAGATTGACAAATGAATCGTCATGAACACATATGCTCTTGGCATATAAACCAAGTAAGGATGGCATAGGACCAGAGCAATCAATAAGAGAGTTATTTTCAAAATGACTATTTCTAATATCAATGTAGTTTGCTGCAATCTCTATCATTGAATCACATATATCAGTGTTGT
Source organism: Pharyngocirrus eroticus (assembly GCA_033118115.1). NCBI lineage: Eukaryota > Metazoa > Annelida > Polychaeta > Saccocirridae > Pharyngocirrus > Pharyngocirrus eroticus. The sequence continues at coordinate 6,448 of JAVSBT010409512.1, forward strand.
TTATAATAACAGTGTCTTCAATATGCACAGATGCAGAGTCAATTGCCAACAGGCTGTACCTATCAGTCATATTATTTCTTATAAATGAACAATTTTTCATTGAGACTTTTAACGCCAGAATTGCGATGAATGGCATTGAGTACTTAATGGGGAATATATCATCGCCTAAATTGTCTCTAATAATAACGTTTTGGAAGGTAACCGTAACATTACCATTCTCAAAGGGTGTCTCACCTATTGTACTATTACCTGTAAGTGTTATGTTATTTATGATTAAAGCTCCATCATTAGGTGCAAAGTTGAGAGTAGTACCTTGGAAAAGAGAATTTGTAATACTTGTATTATTACTCTGATATAATTCAATGTCACTATATATGGCTAGAATATTATCCATATAATGGACAGATTCTTTACATCCTCCATGCAAATAGATATACGCTCTCTTTAAGATACAATGGATCATGTTGAAACGGAGAAAATTACACTGTAATTCCTTTTCCTTTTGAGTAATTTGAGGCTCATAAATACAGCTATGTTCAAAAGTACAATTTTGAAAAGAGATGACGCCATTTATACCAACAAAAAAACCTTTTACATAATCGTTACTTGAAAAAATGTCAGCCTGACCTCTAAAAAGTAAGCCAATGACATTTAAATGGACCCTTTTATCACCCTCTGTTGTGCCATTCATGAAAAGAAACCGTGTGTCAGGGAAACGGTCATTTATGGATATGGAACAGTGACAGTCTATTATGGCTCCAGTCTCTCCATGCCCCTGAAGAGTTATGTTCCAAGAGATGGTCGTGTAGTAATCAGAACAGTCCCAATGGAAATCACCCCCTTCAATCAGTATGACGTCATTGTTCGCTGTCTTTTCAACCGTTGTTCTTAGACTTCTACACGGTCTATCCAATGAACCACAATCTTCACCAGTAATACCTTGGCCACTCACATACCAATTCCTAGACTCCACTACAAAATGACAAAATCAATAATAATAACAATGATGCTGATAATGATAATAATAATGATCAAAATAATGACATCCTATCCCTAGTTTTTGATCCATAAAAATATTCTTAGAGAGAAATAAGGCACACTTTTGGAAAAAATATTTTAACATGGATGGTCAAATCTAACCTATGTATCTCTTACTCAGACACCTCTCCATTTCTGTGGACAGTTACTTTTCAATTGGCCCATAAACTGGGTAGTCTTTGATATTAAAACACTGATCTCCAGTCTATCAGATTCCATGTTTAGATTTACTTTAATAGATACATGTAGTATTGTTTCTTCCAAGTACATTGATTATTTGTATTTGTGAAGTTATGATAATAATAATTTTGTAGGATAAACAGGGAACTACTTATCAGTGCGTATGTTTGTACCATGTGCTTAGTATACACGTGTTCTTGGTTTATATACAAACACAGATGATTTATGATTTATAGTGAAACGTAGAACCAGTAGGTTTAATCTATGGACTTCTATACACCAAAACACAGACATTGTTTCATCTAATAAAGGCCCAAAATCTGTTACACCAATGAATTATAACAACAAATAATTGCAAACGGGAATGGCAGTCATGGAGTTTGCTGAGTGGGGTACCTCCTTAAACATCCGAAATAATAAATAAATAAATCCTCTGAAATCCTCTTGGTGTACGACACTTACATGGATTTCAACTATTATGATGGAGGTCTATTGGCTCTTTCGACATTAATGAAACAATCTAGAATCTGACACTTTTGTTGACTGTCTCCTTAACTTAAGGATAAAAGGGAAACAGTGAAAACCCGTCATCTACCCTAAATGAAGAAAGTTGTTACCTTACCTCTGACCACAAGGATAACATTTAGCACCAGTATCAGGATATGAGGCAGTAGTGAAGCCATCATGATTGTCTGAGTTTAAGAATCCAATTCTTTTGATATACCAGTACATCCACTTTTAAAGCAAGATTGTGCATGGTTGTACAAATGGAAATGAGAAATAGAGGAAAATTCCCCATTTCATGTGACTCTAGGATCTTGTTTCCACTAAAATCTTATGCGAACCAAAAGAATATATATGTCAATGTACCATCTTTGTGACAACTGTTTTGCCCATACAGCATGTGACTAGGATTTTGACTTTGATTTGTTTGACCCCATAACCCTGGGCTGTCTACGTTTTAGTTTTGTGTTGTGTAATTCAGTAAAACCTGTCTGTGTTATTTCTACCAGTTCACCGTGACTAGTAGTCCCTGCAAATGTAGATATTATAGAGGCATGTAAATCTTGAAAGTCATCATAGCCAGAGATATTCTTAGTGAATAAAGATACTACAGGCCAACCTGGTCGAAAGACTATCCCATATAGTGATAATGAATATGCTTACAAAGCAAGAAAGCTACTCCAAATAGGTTCATTTTGAATTTGCTTACAGTTATGTAAATCGTGATTAAGTTGGGACAACAAGGCAACAGTGCAACTATAGGGTTAAGGTCAGGGTTAGGACATAAAAAAAGAGTAAAATTCCCCATTATTTTCATGTGACTCTAGCATTTTGTTTCCAGTGAAATCTTATGACTTTCAATCATTATTATTATCATTAGTATTATAATCATTATCATTATTATCAATATTATTATTGTTTTTGTTGTTATTGTTGTTGTTATTATTATTATTATTGTTGTTGTTGTTGTTGTCGTTGTTGCTATTATCATTGATATTATCAAATTGCCATAATTGGTCTTTTGAAATGTATAGGACACCAGTAATAATATCAATACAATAAGTCTTTTACCAATGGTTTCAAAATAGTCTTGTGTATCTTAATCTCGAGAAAACAAAACAAGTACTAACATCTAAACCTGAACACATTTGGGACCACATTCAAATAAAAGATATTGAAATAATAGGTAACATTTTGATTGATAATCAACTAAATTTCAATACAAATACCTCTGCAATATATAAAAAAGGAATGAAAAAAATCCACCTTCTGAGAAAATTCAAAGCTTTTAATGTTAGACCAAAGATTCTCATCACTGTTTACAACTCCTTTATTTTGAATTAACTGAACTTTCGATAGTCTGGTATAGTGCAATTTCATAAGCCTCAGGGACAAAGCAAGACTATAAAATAGCCCAGAAAGTAATAGGTAATGATTACCCCCTGTAGAAATTAACGTTAAAACACTCAATAGAAAAACATCTCACTGTATAGCTAGTTACAATTTCAGTGAGAAAACATCACATGTGTTTAAGATTAAACCTGACAGGCTTATTTTGTCACATGATGTCTGTTTTTAATGCTGATTTACTGTGCATTTGACCCTTGAAGCTGGTTTAAATATTTTTTGCACTTTTTTTATACAGGGAATGGAATGTTTTGTGTTTCATATCGTTGATATGGGATTGTCCCTGTTTTTTTCCACATGTGATTTTCAAGATTTATGACAAAACATTTATGTTTAAAATAAATGAATGATTGAATACTAGTAGTATGGATGTTCATGGACTGCAGTGTTTGATAGGTAAAAACAGTCTTGTGATCATGGGAAATGAAGTTCTTGTTTTAGTGAAAATATTATTGGATCCAAGATCCATGATAAGATAAATTCTTCTTCATCAAAACATTACGTTATAGGAAGATTTCTTGACTCATGACTTTCGACCTCTCCCATTGATGTGACCTAGTTCTCTAGGAGAGGTCAAAACATCATGAGTTAAGAAATGTACTTCTAACGTTCCAGTGAAGAATAATTTATATAATTATATATTTGTATTGAAATATTGACTCAAACAGTTTTAAAAATATATTTCACTGCAAATATGTGTAATCAAGTTGTCCACATAATTCTTAATTCTTACATAGTCATCATTTGGATGAGATACAAGAATGAATACATACATATGTATAATAATGGCAATCATATCATAGTCATTTATATTATTTATATTTTGTCTCTAAGTAATACATATTATTTTAAAATAGTCCATTTTCATTAAGCAAATTACATAGCATAAAACCTAAAATTGACATTTGATTAATTCCAAATGGTCAGAAAATATCTTTACATACAACATAGGCATCAATGAACATATTAATGTAAACTCATGTAAAAATATCCATAATCCATGTTGATTTATGAAGATTCATCTAACTAGTGTAATATATTGAAACAATTTTGAACTTTTGACTAGTTAATTGTTTTAAGCTTACTTGGTAGCTTTCGTCTACACTGTAGACATCTTCAGCCAATTATGACAGATTTTGGCTGTGTCCGC
>JAVSBT010409623.1:0-10724 GCA_033118115.1 Pharyngocirrus eroticus
CAGATCAAAGCAACCAAGCCTTTGAAAATCAGCATTGTCTACCAGAACGGCAAACAAATGCTTCAAGTCATCAACAGAGATGGAACCATTCAAAATATCCTTGTAGGAGATTATCCTGCGTCCAACGAGTATGTTGTTTTGCCTTCTGGTTGGCTAATTCAAAACCAGAACCATTTATTTCTATTTTCAAAAACAATTTTCACTAAACCTTGTTAAGTACGTGAATGTTTATTTATCTTTATTCTTAAAAGAAATCTTTGCTTTGCAATTTGTTTTTTCCCAAGGTGATATCTGAATTAGATTGGACTTCTTTCTTTTTAAAGGTTAAGGAACCACTCAACTATTTATGCGAATTTATCTATGCAATGTTGTTGTGCTTTCAGATTAAACCAAGGTTTTGTTCAAGTGGTTCCAATCACCAGATCTAGCATTGCCACTCCTCCACAATTACCTCCAAGGTCAGCATTGGAGAACACCATTGAGCAGATCAAAGCAACCAAGCCTTTGAAAATCAGCATTGTCTACCAGAACGGCAAACAAATGCTTCAAGTCATCAACAGAGATGGAACCATTCAATACATTCTTGTAGAAGATAACCCTTCTTCAAAAAAGTATGTAGTTCTGCCATCTGACGAGATCATAGCAGAATCAAGGACAGCATATGGGGCCCCAAATGGATATACAAGAGCTAATTTACCCCAGCAAAGTAATTACACTGTAGAAAAATCCGTAGAAGATAAATATTCATTCAGTCGACAGGGTGATAAACAATATACATATATGGTAGTTATCCTCTTTTCTTGCTAACTTTTTGAAATATACCAGCCTCTGTAGACTTTCAAATCAAATTTTGTAAATTTAAACTTCTACTTCCAAGAAACTATCTAACTTAAATTTGTACAAACAATTATTCTTATTATTTAAAACAATCAAGTATTAAAGTCTATGTTGAATATAAAGGAAATATGTTTATTACTCAATTGAAGATTTCATTCTCCATTTTTCATAGAAAAATAAATAAATTTCAATTTTTCTTCGGAGGGGGAGAGGTTGGATGTTTCTTACATAATTATGTAATGTCTTTGTATATACTTCTTCCATTCTAATGTTTTGTTATTTTTTTGTTTTCATGTGCTATGTAGATTCCTCAAAAATATGACCTTCTTGGTAATCCAGTTGTACCACTAAACCAGTTTAAAACTGTGCCAGCATTTGTTCCTGCAACCTCCTACATTGAAGACATCTACCCAGCAACAGTACCTTCACTATACTGAAACTGAGCAAAAATTATAGATGGCCAGAAAAAATATCATTGAACCTTGTTTGTTGTTCTTGAAATCAACCTGACAATATAATCCTCATAACTCTAAAGTATCAATAATGTTTTTTGGGGGGTTTTCCTTTATTTATGAAATAAAAGATTGACAAATGAATCAAATTTTGAATCTTTTTGTCTTTTCACAATTAGTTGTTATTTTTCCATCTGATAATGGATACAGAATATATGCAGGAGAAAATGTACATCATATTGGTTGCTTTAGAAAACTTTAATTGATCTTTTGACCATAATGAGGATGTCGCCTTTTCAAATCCATATGGTTATGCCCTGAAACTAATACAAACAACATCGTTTTCAACCATAGTGTCTCACTAAGGCTGAAGGGGTCTTTGTCGTCCAAATATAAACGAGTGTGGATGGGGTACACTTGAGTCTATACAAGTGTGGTCCATGTAAAACCCAGTGTACGACATTCGCTACATGGTGTAGTCCAAATATAACTTACGTCAGCTTCCGAGAATATGAAGACTACACTTAGAAATTTTTTCACTTGAAACTTCCTGGTTTCGAACTGAGGACCTTTTGCACGACAAGCCAATTTGCAAAATAGCAAACAGAACGTGCTATGCATCAGGCGATGAAAGCTCTCTCCCTATACATAATATACCTATGTATATGCCAACGTGTTGTACTTGTGGTCTTACTTTTGAAATAATTCTTGAAGAGAGTCCTTGATGACTTGAAACATGTAGGTTTCAAACCCCATTTATTTGTTTTGTTGGACTTGTTCATTATTTTATAATATATATAATACATATCTACAACTTTACCATAATAATTAATAGTTCAGAGTTAGTAGTTCTTTGGTAGAAGAAGGCTCATGAAAAGCATCTCACATCACTAATATAATTATGATGACTGTTTAATCTAACTTAAAAGTGTTTGCATCTTCCTTCGAAATCAGATGTAGGATATAATTGTTTTCAGCTTGTTGCTGATGTACTGTGGTCCCAGTAGACTTTTTCTCTGCAAAATTAAATCGGTAATAAATGTCTCAACCACACATCGTTGTTCCGATGGTATCTTTCTGATAGTGGCTTCAGCTGTATCAATAGCATAACTGATCCATTTGCTAGCAGATGTAGACTGAGGAAAATACTGGTCAATCAAAACCTGAGTCTGCTGAAGAAATCCAATAGTGTCATTCAAATATCTCCCATGACGGTTTACAGCCATATCTAAATAATGAATGCATCTTCTGTAATCCAAGTAGATCTTGCTTAAGATGAATGTGATTTCATATTCACAGGGGTGATAAAGCTTCAGAGCATCATCTGCTTGCTTGAAGATGAAATCAACAACAAAGAAACTTTTTGAAGGCTCTGTTTCACTAATCTGCGACACATCACAAAGATTGATAAAAGCTGCGATCCAGGTGACAGTCTTCTTGTTGATTTGTGTCAAGTCTGCAGTTGGTTGGTCCAGACTTAAAGCCCTTTCATATAGATTGACGCCGTACATACACATTTCTTCATCTTGTTCTCCATGCAATAAAAACTTCATTGCAAGTGGAATGATGAAAGATTTCATCTCCAACAGCCGAATCATCGGATTATTTTCAGCCTGACACAGCAATGCATGGAAATCAAAAACTTGGGGTACATCTTCCCTCCTGCCTAGAAGACCATAGCAGTAAACATAGTCATAAGCTATTGCATATCTCTCTCGAAAATTTAATCCTCTAGGGGTTTCATTTTTCACCAAACCATGGACCTGTTCAAAAACTTCTAGAGCCTGTTTTACATTCCCCAAGTTTAAGTGACAACTAACAAGAAATTGTGAAGCTTTTATGAATTGGTGATTTGTAAAACCATACGAGTCTTTTCCACTGATGAAATATTTTGTCAATAATGCCACAGCATCATTTTTACGGTTTTCACCTTCCAGCCAAGATGCCAAGGTAATGACATTGTCACAGAGTACTTCGATAGCTACAGTTTCCACAGAGCTAATTGTCTCACAAATCTTCAGGGCTTTTTGTTTAAGCGCAATGGCCTCTTTTCTCCTCTCTGGATTTCTATATAATTCTCGAGATAACATACTATAAAAGTAAACCAACTGTGGAGTTGATCCTATGGAGCGAAGAGGTCTTTCAATTTTCTGTATCCATGATTCACAGACTGTTACAATTTTGTCTGTTTGACCAACAAGTTTATATAAATACAGCAATCCATAGATAAATTCTATTTCCAATCTCAGGATGAAATTTCTTTCTAATGGAGGTAGATCTTTGGTCCTTTTCAGAAACATTTCTGAAGTACCAATAATATATGTTACAATCTTCTCATCTGTGTAAGAAGATACCATACCAAACATACCAAGCAGTAGAAAGAAATTATCTCGAACACTACGACTTTTACTCTCTCTAAAAACTTCAAGTACATAGTTTATGTTGATATTTGATGTGTCTGTCAAAATATCAGCCTTTTTCAACAGAATGTGCTTGTAGATTTTTAGATGTAATTCTAGAGTGGCTAGGCAAATGCATTGGTCAGTTTTCTGGAGCAAGATATTCACTGTATGGATTTTTTTGTCAATCCCAATAGAACTTGTATCCAGGTTTTCTACCTGGTCCCTTAAGCAATTAACTCCACAAGAATACGGTGGTATTTCCGTATTCAGAACTGCCCACATGAAATTGTGGTGTAAATGTACTTCATTGGCCTCTACTGTGGTCTGAAAAGCTTCATCTTGATCAGGCTCAAAAAATATTTCACCAAGTAAGTTGTCTGGAAGCTCAACACGAGATCCAAAACGTGACGTGATCATCTTCTTAATACCCCAGATTGTCTGTTCACATCTCACGTACAAATCTGTATTATCCATATAGGCTTGCGGTGCAATTCTATCAATGTGTGAAGTGGATATATCTTCATCATGATTCTGAAAAACCAGAATTGTCTCATCTTGTCCTTTGTTTCTGAAATATGTCAGCAGACGGAGAGTCAAAGAAATTGCCAGCCCTACTTTTAAATTGAATGCCCCTTTCTCAGAGAGGATTCTCTTTTCAACTAGATGCTTAAGGGTACACCACTGAGAACCACCAAAGTAAAGCGGGGTATAGATAAGCCTTAAGTTTTCAACAAATGTTGAAGGAAAACGATATACGCCAACTTTGGCATTGATATAGCCAAATTGATTGATACTTTCTGATAAAGCATGCCTATCTCTATCTGCTTTCATAATTATGAATCCTCTTTTCCTGAATGCATCAAAACTCGATTCCACAACATTTAAAATTTCTTGATGATAAATCTTGTGAAGCCCATGATCTCCTAAGACAAGCAGAGTTTGACTCAACACATCAGCTACATGATAAGCCTGTCCCAGGTTATTGTCAACTCTTTGTAAATCTGCCATTTCTTTGGGTGTTCTGATAAAAGACAGGGGTTCTTTGGTGTCAGTAGCATGTCTACCAATAGGTGTTTTACAAGCCCATGGCATTGCTCCATCCAGCTTAAATCCTGACGGTGTTACCTTGTCATAGAACCAGTCTCCATCTGGTGTCATGAAGTCATTCAATGAAGCTATTGCCAAGCAGGGAATAGGAGTTTCCCCAAGGTCAAGTACATGAAGATGAAATAAGTAAGTCAGCTTCTTGAAGTATTCTTGAACTTCCAAGCTCTGCTTTTCAACTAGTATTGCAAATTCTAAATCTGAAAATGGTGTTGCTTCCTGTCTTGCCAAGGAACCAAGTGCCAGCAAGGAATATTTGTATGGGGGTTTCAGATCTGCATCACTCAGAACCTGTTCCCACAGCATCTTAATGAATAACATCATTTCTTCTTTCACAAGTAGGCTTACTATCTGAATTTCATTCACTAAGACCCTTTCCATTTTATGTCTATCATTACATTCAACATCATATCGTTCCATGATATTCCTTAAATTACTGCAAGCATTTTCAATACTTTGTCTCATTTTGTCCAAGCTTTGCTTATTGTCTCTGCAATTTTGTTCCCATTGGGTTAATGTGATGGGCGCTGATTTTTCATCACCAAAAAATGTTTCAATAATAGCATTCTTCAACAATAGTAGGCTTTCCTTTATTTTTCTCTCTTGATTACTATTTGATGTTCTGACTAGAGCTGCATTAAATAGAGCAGAAGCTTTGGTAAACCTTGCTCCATCTTGTTCCACTATGGCAGTTTGTAAATGCAAATGTCCAAGTTCAGTAAAAATTAATGCTTGCTCTTCTTTAGTTTCTTGTTGTTTCCGTAACGGTTCTACAAAACCTCTTAGTTTATCCGCCAATTCTTTTTCTCCAGACAAGTAGTGGTTGTTGATAAATGATTCCATGTTTATTTAGTGTAAAACTGTATTTTGATATTCTGCTACATCAATTTCATATGAAAATATATTGCTTCTAACTACATGTATTTGAAGTCCCACTGCTTGACTGCTAGGGTGTATTGAAACAAACTGTTTACTTATCTGAAATGATATACATGATTATAAAGTATATTCAAAGATTGACATTTCATGGGTTTATGCTCAGTGTATAAGTATGAATGAAACAATCTAGGAAATTAAATATCACTAACACAAGAAGAAAATTACAAACATAACTGAGATAAAATATTAGCTGAAACAAATTGATATAACAATGAAAACATTACTCACATAAGTGGTTGCCTTTGTTCAAGCTGTTTCATCGGCATTCATTTGAAAGCAAAAGTGAAAGTGTAGGAGCCTATACCGAAGATAGTACATTAACATATACAGTATATTCGTTGCCTATACATATATGGTACGCTACAGTGAATTTCAGCAATGTGAAGCCATTATTGACTTGAAGAGGTCCTGAGAGGGTTTGAGGAAACATGGTATTATGAGTCTAAAAATGCCAATGCATATTTTTTCAGTCCTAGGAATAGTTTTTAGAATTTCTTTTGATGAGTTAAAAAGTAGAGATTAATTGTTTTTGATTCCACACAAAAATGATGATTTGTGTTTTAAAATACAAACAGGAAGTTGAAAATGTGGTCTACTCCTAAATCAGGCCTCTCATTTCTTCTTTTGTGATCTTTGGACTCTGAATTCAAAGTTATAAATTAACTATCAAAGATTATTGATCACTATGATAAGGTATGATTTGGTAATATGTAAGCTTTGTGCAAGAGACCTTAATCACACTTAGTTCAACAGATAAATCGTTTATTGTTGTATGATTGTTGCAACACACATAGAAGGGCTGAAGGGGTCGTTGTCGTCCAAATCTTAACGAGTGTGGATGGGGTACACTTAACTCTATGCAAGTGTAGTCTATGTAAAACACAGTGTACGACATAATGATTGGCTACATAGTGTAGTCCAAATATAACTCTCGTCAGCTTCCGAGAATATGGAGACTACATATGGTTGTTGTAATATCTAATACATTTTGTATTTGTTATTAAAGCGGTGTATACATTTGTGAGGAATTGGTATACTACAACCCTATACTTTATCCCACAAACTCTTAAAGCTACTGGTGTATATGTATACAGCGCTTTAAATGGAAGAAGTAGTTATATTTCACCATATTTATATAACAAGGTCATATATACTAACACAAGATCAATTATTTTGACAATTGGTTTGAATTATTGTAGAAGGCATATACCGACCGAGTGTGCGACATTTGAGAGTGTGGTTACGAACAGACACCTTTTCGTAAAAAAGATAATTCGTATAGAGTATTAAGCATTTCGTACGTGAGTGAATAACTATTCGTACATAGCAAAACGGAATTTCGTACATAAAATTAAGATATTAGATTAATTTTTTGGAGCGATAGCCTGTAGCCGCCATTGTTTGTGGTTTTATTTAGCATAGTTTCGCCTGGTGAACAGGAGATTGACCAGAGTCACGACAGATAAAATGCTTTGGACTTCACTATGTAGCCAATGTCGTACACTGGGTTTTACATGGACTCCACGTGCATGGAGTTTTAACTCCATGCAAGTGTACCCCATCCACACTCGTTAAGATTTGGACGACAACGACCCCTTCACCCTCAATAAGAATTACAGAACCAATAATAAATACGATAAAATTACAGAACCAAGCTGATATTCTTGATATTATTTTTGAACAACTGAAGCCAAATTTGGATATTTCAAGGGTGGTCGATAATGGCTAATTTAGTAAAAATGAGCGAAAAAATCTCCCTTAATTAGAATGAGCTTTTTCAATTAATAACTTGTCAAATGGTATCAAATACTTTCTATAGATATACCACCCACTTTACAGATGGTCCAAAGTCTTCTTAAGAAATTCCTTTTAATAGCCCTCCTGATCATTGCATACAGTACATACAGGAGAAAATATACACCATAATTATTGGTCGCCTTAGAAAACTTGAATATTATTTTTGAACACCTGAAGCCATATTTAGATATGTAAATAGGTAGGTAGATAGGTAGTTGATAAAGGCTCATTTAGTAAAAATGAGTGAAAATATCTCACTTTATTAGATTGTGCTTTTTTATTCCATAAATTGTCAAATTTAGTCAGATACTTTCTAAAAATATACGGCCCACTTTACAAAAGGTTTTAGCAAAAAGCATAATTCAAACCACATGCATTGACTCGATCAAATATATGACCAAGCGTTTAGCAATGACTTGACAAATGACCAAAGAACATGTATACTGGCATTCAGAATATTAAAAATATATTTTGTTCATGCTAAAAGTGTCAAAAAAGTAATTTTTTTAAGAACTGTTTTGAAAATGTTCCCATGTTAAAATTCACAAATAGATTTCTAAATTGCTATTTTTTTTCACCATATCCATAGAGGATTAAAAAATATTAAAATCAATTCCAGTAGAAACTAATATTGCTTCAATCTTTTCTGAAAATGATCCTTAGTTTATTACTATCAAGGACAATATTCGGGGCCCCAAAGGGATATACAAGAGCTAATATACCCCAGAAAAAGTAATTACACTGTAGAAAAATCCGTAGCAGATAAATATTCATTCAGTCAACATGATGATAGACGATATACACGCATGGTAATGCCTTTGTATATACTTCTTCCAATCTAACATTTTGTTATTTTTTGGTTTTTCATGTGCTATGTAGATTTTTCATAAATATGACCTTCTTGGTCATCCAGTTGTACCACTAAAACAGTTTAAAGCTGTGCCAGCATTTGTTCCTGCAACCTCCTACATTGAAGACATCTCCCCAGCAACAGTGCCTTCACTATACTGAAACTGAGCACAATGTATAGATGACCAGAAAAAACATCATTAAACCTTATGTGTTGATCTTGAAATCAACCAGACAATATAATCCCCATAACTTTAAGGTATAAATAATGCGTTATTTTGGGTATTCCTTTATAAAAAATAAAAGACTGGTTAATGAATCAAATTTTGAATCTTTTTGTCTTTTCACAATTTATTGTTATATTTCCACCTGACCATTGATACAGAATATATGCAGGAGAAAATGTACATCATATTGGTCGCTTAAGAAAACTTGAATTGATCCTTTGACCACAAAACATTTTGGTATTCCCTCTATGAGAATGTGGCCTTTTCTAATCCATATGATCATTCCCTGAAAGTAACGCAAACAACATCGTTTTCAACCATATATAGTGTCTCACTAAGAAATACAGAACCAATCTGATATTCTTGATATTTCTTTTAACACCTGAAGCCAAATTTGGATATTTCAAGGGTGGTCGAATTTTTCTTGGGGTCATTACTGACATTAGGTTATATTAACGTTGAGTATATATATATATCACTTCGCAACGCAACAATACAGACGGAATTCTTTGCTGGTTTTATTCAAAACCATCAACTGAATATCATTCATAATGTTCTGACTTGGATTATTTTTTTAAAAGGTTACACTGTATGGTTACAAAACGTTGCTACCGTTGTGAGATAATTTGAGGAAAGCCATGGCGCACGTGTTTTTTTGGTTACGACACGTAAAAATATCTATTGGTTAAAAAGTTATGATTAAGCACAAGCAATGCTAAACAGGTGAATTCTCAGGAAACCTGATTGGAGGGCTTCCTAGGCAAGTACCTTTTGCCTTAACCAATCGGTTAAATTTACCACAAAGTAAATTCCGCAAAAGCAGTCAAAAACAATTTGATTTGAGGAACCCGCCTCTGCCAAATAAAGCTCCCTGAAGAAAACAAGCCTGAGAAGCCAGGGGCTAATACATTCTCTGTAAATTGTCTAATGTACAAATAAAGAATGATTACACACACACACATGCAGATAGATAGAGGAACCTCTTTTGTATTGAAAAGTACATGTAGCTACAAATTAATGAATCATTTCTATTTTGAATTCCTCTGTGACAAGCAGACCGTGTCTGAATGTGACTGGATACACAAAATAACACACACAGGTCTTGTAATAAAATCTGAACGGAAAGCCCAATAAAATAAATCCTGTAGATTTTTTGACATACGTGTATGAGAATTAAAGCAAATTCGAATATGGTTTATTTGCAAGTTATTACACACAACATCTACTTCATTGTAAGAATTTCATATAAGAAGGAAAAATATGTAAGATATTAATATAAAAAATCACATTCTGTCATTATGCAAAATAATGATAATGATAATGATAATGAGTACAACATTTATATAGCGCCTCTATCTAGCTACTTTTAACGGCTACTCAGAGGCGCTCACACCGAGGGAAGCCGCCACTTAAGGCGCTTCAACTTAGTTTATATGGAAAAAGAATATCAAAATCTGCCTACATTAAATCTTTTTAATATTAAAGAATGAAAAAATGACCAATACTGTACAGAGAGTCAAATCAGAGTCAATTGACTCATAAAGGGAGTCCAGTCGTATGTAAGTTTTCAGCTGTCAGAGAGAGCCAACTGACCAACTCAGTTGAGTAAAAGTGACTTCCCCAAGAGTAAAGAGACTTCCCGGAGAGTTAAGGTGACTTCCCGAAGAGTCAAATTGACTTATGGATGCTGGACTGACTTTTATTCTTGGGGACGTCACGTTTACTCACCCCGTTCACCTTAAAGTGCCTGCACTTTTTAGACCAAGTGTCTTTAAGAGTGCTGGGATAAAGTATAGGGTAGCAATGTTAGTATACCAATGCCTCTACTTTGGTGCGAGTATTTTTTAAAGAATGATGTAGATATAATGTGTGATCATAAAACATATTTAGACTTGCTTAAATTCCTCTCTTTAATGACCCCCCTTGTTTGTGATTGTCCTTAACGAGGACATACATACACACTTAAACTGGCACTAGTGACAAAGAGACTTTTAAGTCTAAAGATTTTAACTTAAGTCCTTTAGTATTATTAGGAAAATGGTTTATCTTTATTTTCAACTTAACTAAACAGTGTGTGATGAATTTGAATATCTGCAATTCAGGACTTGTTTATTTAT
>JAVSBT010409734.1:0-10723 GCA_033118115.1 Pharyngocirrus eroticus
GGGGGGGATGTTTATACAGGGTGGCCTATTTAGCATTAGCTGTTCTCCCATAGGGCCCTGTTTACAATTGTTCTAGTATAATGATAACTCAATATATGTTGTCTTATTCATCTTTTTTTCATGCTCATGCAATAACACTTAATTATCCCTTTTTTACCGAGATGCAAGGACGATATTTCTTTTGTCATTTCTGGGAAATCATTTTCTGTACTACTAATCCACATGTTTTTGCCCCAAGTACAAGATATATTTTTGGCTTCAGCACTTCTTTTCTTCAGAAACAATCATATAGAAATTACATTTAAGGATCAAAACAAGGTTTTTAATTAAACAGTGAAATATTCACAACAAATATCCATGTTATTTTTGTTAATATATACCCACCAAAACAATATCAACTTTTATCATACTTTTGAAATATACGACACCGTTGTAAGATGTAAAGTCTTTTGACAATCTCGTTGCACAGACTGTATGGAGTTTTTTAATTTTTTAATCATGTTATCATTAAAAAATAGCCAGTCCTGTATACATCAAAGGTTTCCCAACAATGTTTAACTTGCATTATAGAAGTAGACTATACATTTGCTCAGAAATTGCAATTTTTCTTGGTTCTGGGAATGACAGCAGCTGTTTAAGCATACGGATTTATTAGTAAATAGTGGCCAAGTCTGCTGTATGAAGTCCATTTGAAGGGAACTTACTTAAAGAACATGGATCGGGGGGAGAAAATCATTAAAGAAACTTAAATTAGAAATAGTCACTATGGTAATAGCTTTAACGTTTGGTCGTATATGAGCTCAGATTTCAAAATGTATAACTTTTTTCAATCAAAAAGTCATTGAAACTGTCAATATCCCAGCCCTTTGAAGTGCGTTAAATATGGTGATTTTTCATCGCTTGTGTAGTGATAATCTTGCTTTTAGTTGGGTCTTTCCTTTCATTTGAATAATCTATAAGAATTCACTTTCACATGGATTATGAAGTGATTGTTTATTAGCAGATGTAAGCTATTTGCATATTTAATTGAAAGGTGTAAAGGTTTGCTGAAAGCTTTATGCATTGTATGAGTCAAAATTTGAAGGGTGTAATGCTGTCGTTTTGGAATAAATTTGCATTGAATTGTCGTTAACATAATTCTCCCTAGAAGAAATATATAAAGTGCTGGGGAAAACTTCAGCAAAATTATCTAAGGTGATATTATCACCTATATTGAGGCCAGACAGGCAATAATAATGATAATTCTTTGGAATTTAAAAAACTTATTGAAAGCAGAACAGATGTTAGTTTTGTTAAAGAAACGTGTACGTCAGTCATCCGTATACCAGACATCTGATGCTTGAGTGATTTTCATGAATAAACAGTGGACAGTGCAAAAACCTTTTTTACGCTTTGTTATCCATGGAATACTTGATTATCAATAGAACAAATAAATAAAAAAAAACACTAGAATAAATGGAGTATAATACTATTTTTTCCTTCAATTCATAGTATTAACATTCATTCCTTAATGGTGATAGTAGAAAATAAGCAGCACCTGTAAGACTTCTGCGCATAAGTAATAATAAGATGGATACGATATAGACGTACTTTATTATGAGAATTCATGAATTCATAGGAAGAAAAAAGGTGAGAAAAAACTTAGTGCCTATCTTAATAACTCATGTGGTAAAATGTGTGGGTATAACAAAGAAAGGAGAAGAGAAAAAATAAGGGTGGCCTGGAACAGAAAAAGAGAAGAGGGGGTTCTGAGAAACCCCCATACCATCTCATAAAGCACACGTTGTGTCTCTGTTACATTACATAGGACATAGGATAGGGTAGCCATGGAATGGGGAAAGAGAGATAATCTGCCAGGGCAGTTATAAGGGGTCATCGCTATTGAGAAGGAAGAGTGCAAACAGTCCCATTCGTTTCAACTCATTGAAGGTATTTTGATCTGTATAAGTATAGTACCCAAGGTAACTAAAACGAGCCATGATAGGAAGAAGACTTGGTTTTTATTGGAATATTTAAAAAAAATGATTTAAAAAACAACAAAAAACTACAGACAACGTGACATTGATGGTCGTGGCCATCATTTTTTGTTCAAAGATTATGTCGTCAATGACAAGGAATCTCTACTGACAGTCTCTGTTTGTTTTCTTTGAAAAGGGAAAGATCCAGTGTTTAACTAAACTCCTTGTTTTCTGAAGGTATTGACTCTGGAAATCCGTTTTCGCTGACCTTTTGTATTCCTGTACAGGATTTCGTGCTTCGACGCCATTTCTGAACACTTGCCGGTAGCCAAAACGACCTTCAGTTGAAGGAATGTTGGCAATGAAGGTCAAAACGGGTCGATGACGAATTGTTGCTTTAGTGAAATGCTTTTTGTCCTATCACCTGTTTAGTTTATAGGCAAGATACCTTGTTTCAGGCCGGTAAAATTGATGGCATCGTTTTCTCTTATTTACCTGTTTCAGTGTCTTTTGACGGATGGGAGTACACTTATACACGAGATCTATACCAATATTTACTTAAGGTTATCGATGGTTTTCTTCTGGTAAAATAAATACTTATTGTTTAATTTCTGTGGAGTGGGGATGCCTCGTCTAGGGCTGGAATACTTGAAAATATTCATTAACTTGTTATAAATGATATTATTACTTCTCAAAAATCTTTTTCCTGGCATCAAATCTCGGTAAACCATTATCAAGGGCAACCTTGAAAGAGTATAGCTTGTAATTTAAATGAATATTTTGAAGGAGGGAATTATATGGCGTGGCAATTATCAGTCGAACCTTTGCATGGGTAAAATACATTACCAACTTCAATCATTTTTTTTTATAAATGGACTCCTTTTGTTCTTTCATGCACCTTAAAATCCTTTGAGGACAAATCAAGAAAGAAAGCTCAAACATCATGACAGGAGCTATGGAACTTTATCATATCAAAGATCATCACTTTTATACATCTATACTATTCAAAGGAGAACCTTTGCTCCTGAGTCTGTAGACAACTACATGTAAACTGGGTGTCAGTATTTATTTTGCAATGTACTGGAGAGGTTTCGGGTCGCTTCATCATCATCATCATCCACGCTCCACGTCACTTTGGTTTCACGAGCAAAAACACAACACATCTTGATGACGTAGCTCAAAAAAAATAACGTCAACGTTAACGTAATTCATAGCACAAGCGACCCGAAACCTCCCTAATGTTTTACCAAAATACATGCTAAAGCACTCGTATAATTTATTAATCTGCACTGAGTTAAAAGAACATGTGTTTAGGCAAGAAATTATAGCAACATAAACACAGGTTACTCAGTTAAGTTGTCTACAGACTGAAAAGATCAGGAGCAAAAGTTATATATTTGACTCGAATCAATTAAAAAGTAATAGATATCAAAATAAAGCCTGTTGTTAGGAAAAATTCCGGTTTATTTGATAAATGGCTGTACTTTTGTGCTACATTCCAACTAAAATGATTGTTTATTTGTATATTATAAACTAGACACAAATCAATAAGGAATAGAAATCAATAATAATCAATAATCCACGAGCAAAACTAAATAGCCCATCACATTGACTTTTTTGTCTAGATTTACTAATTATCTTTGTTTTTGTTTAAACCAACCCCATTAATGAAAAATAAGTTCACTTTGTTCCATATGAAATGACATCAAAAGAATAGCAAACAAGTTTCTAGCTATGAATTATGAATATGAGTTTCTTTAATAAGCTTCATTTGGGTCTGAATGATGTCTGTATTCCTAGGTCGGCTAGTATATGCACGTGTATAAAGATACTTTCTGGATGTTATTCCTACGTTCTGTAATGGTGAGGGGATGCCCGATCCCAGAGTCCCAGAAAATTAAAGCCCAAATCCCAGATCCCAATAAAACAAAATCCCAAATCCTATATAATTCACCCATAAAACCCAAATCCCAGATCCCATTTTCTAATCCCAATCCCATTTATTTCATCATTTAAACCCAGATCCCAAGAATTCAAATAGTAAATTCCAAATCCCAAACAATTCAAAAGGGTGAATCTCAATCCCAGAGAATAAGTAAATCCCAGATCCCAAGGAATTCTATTTGTAAATCCGAAGTCCTAAACAATTCAAAAGAGATTATCCCAAGTCCCAGAGAATCCCTCATCCCCCTTCGATATGAATCCAAGAATTCAAAGAACACAATATAAAATGTATTCCAAAGTGTCGTGATGTACATAAATAGCTGAATATACGTATAACCACATGCTCTTGTACGTACTTAATGCTGTATGGCTTCATCAAGCCATCTTTGCTAAAACCTTTGAAGTTAAGAGACAAAAAGTATTCATCTGCATGTACAGCCATGGTGTACATGTACGTGAAAAAACCTGCAAGTTGCTATATGATTCCCCCAAATTTGTTATTATTGCCAATTACGAAAAGATAGAATAAATGTCATAACTACATGTTCTTACATGTATAGTGAAGAGTCAGAAAGTATCATTTGGCAAGTATACAAATATACAAGTAATTCGATACAACGCTACATGTTTCTGATCATAATTTCTACTATTTTTTCAAGTTTTGATTTCTTGAAATAACTTTTTTTGTTTATCTACCAGCTCTAGTATAATTCAATGTATTGCATGGGCTTATATTTTGCTTCCATTGATTCGTCGGAAAAACTATACGGAGGAAATAGAAGCTTGTGTTTTCACAAAATAATCATTAAGAGAGGCATAATAGTCAACCATTTCCTGGCATTGACGAAAATATTCCATTTTTTTGGTACGGTTTCTTGTTACATTGATTATATTTCTGGGTTTTTTTATAATGTATCGTCTGGGAGACATCATACTGATTTTGCTTCGAGGTGTGTAAAGTAAGATGTTAAATAACAAAAGTAATATTCAAATATAGACATAGTGTGCTGTGAAATAGATAAGCGTAACCTGTCAACATATTTTTTTATTCATTAGGATATAATGTTGAAAATATTCTCAGGTGAGATGGCCTTATATCTATGTGGCTAGAAATAATGATGTTTGAAAACGAGAATTACTCTACTGTTTAAAATGTTTATGTTAAAATGTGATGAAATCCTAAAATAGCGGATACACAAATGTATCTTCACCACCCTCCTCTCCCATCCAAAGAGTTAAACGTCAACAACAAAAAGGCAACCAAACATTTCGACCCCGTAGGACTATAACCTCGTAAGTCGAATTACGGCCAAATTGACTTTTTGCGAATTTGACCTCCCTGTTAAATATTGTGGCATGGTTCGCGATATGAAATGGTGTGATTTTGAAAGTGTCAATTTTGTCGTAAGTGAGTAAGGGCTATAAGTTATAACCGCGTAACCTGCATTTGCAACAGATTCAAATTCAAGTAACACCAGTCATTTACGCAATTGTAGTTTTTCCCTGTCACACTCAGTGTTTGGGATATAATCTAGTAAACATCGTTACGAGTTTCTGGTTGGTGAAAAGAAACCATAAATATACAGCCGAAATATACGAAGATATGCATTCGAAAGGGAATCGAGTTTGAATAGAGTAGTTCAAAAGTTGATAGAAACAAGATGTATAATTCATATTGTCTAAGCCAATTGTTTCTATTCCATGTTTTGGTTCTTTTCTTCCTTTTTTTTTTTTTTTTTTTGTAAAGGGGGGGTGGGGGGTATGTTTGTACTTGAAAAAATTGTCATTAAACCCCAATTTGATGTTTGACAATTCAAAGTCTTTGTTGCAAATCCTAAGATTTTGTTCCTGTTAAAGACTTTTTTCCTGGACTCTCAAGTGTTATAAGAAGAGTCCTTCAAAGTCTTATTTGTTTTAAGCCTGAAATAATCGACTCTGTAAAGGAAAGCAATAGATGGCCCATTGTAATGACATAAAGAATTAAGTGTTCTAGATCAATAAAACACATACAAATAAGGCATGCCTTCAGAGTATAGACAAACAATGACGAAAAAAACAGTCTAGTGAAACTAATCAAACGTACATAAAGTCTGAGAACAGGGAACGGGTTCAACTTCCGGAAATGATCAACTACAAAATGGAGTTCTGTGAGTGGACTAAAGAATGCTTAAAATGAATAATGAAAGCTTTTAGATTGAAATATATACAAGAACGTAATTTGATATGTGAGATTTACTCGTAAACATTATGTATAATGAAAGCTATCCCCAATCAGCATAATCAGATCTATGGGCAAAAAGGGCAAAAGAATTTACAGAAAAAAACATTTTTTTATGTCTTCATGCATCCAAAACTAATATTCCATTAGAGCAAAGCTGTATCTTAGCTATCTGTGGTATTGTTGTTGTTTTTGCTAATACCCCCAACATGGATAGAATTATAAATAAATTAGTGTTTGTGTCTTTGTGAAGCCTAGTCATTACTTTTTTATCAATAACACTAAGCAATCAAACTGTTGCAAAGTTACCAAGACATCCACGTGGTAATTTGCAATGTGATTGGCTAAGCAGCTGTTAATGCTGGTCTAATACATTGTCCTATCGTTGTAGCAATCGTGTAAATGAAGATATGGTACGGGGTAGAAAGGCATTAATTGCTGAACTATTGGATAAAGTAAATACAAGTTGACAAGTGGCGGGTGCTTTCTCACCAGTGATAGCATGCTACGGGACAAAGCTTGTGTAACTGTAAGAGCCTACCTACCGGAAGCATAAGGAATGTTTCATATCAATGGTTATACCACACATAAGGATAATTTAGTGTTCAACTGATTAAATGGAACATAACTTTACACTTTGAAACTTAAAGTATCATATATCAGATGCACCCATGAAAAAATAAAAAATAATGATTTGATTATTCAGATTGAACGGTTGAGTGGTGTTTTCCTAGGTAAGGCATTTGACCCCTAATGAGGGTATTTAAAGCCGTATTTCCAAGCCATTGGCGTGTAATCAGTCAGCCAGCTGTGTCATATTGTATCTTAATGAACAATTGATTCTTCAAGGAGACAAGTGAAAGGAAACGTAAGGGGATAAGTAGCACACAGACCTTGGGGTTTAAGCTCAACTCGAGTCTTAAAGAGGTGCTTAACAGGTCTCGTCAATGACTTGTTCTCTTTTTTCTTGAACTTTTCCAGGTCTCTATGCAAACACAGAAGTATATTGGATTTTTATAGGAAGATATAGAGTACACCGCATTTTTGGAAAGTTATATATAGGACTCATAGAACTGTGCACAATGGAATATATTTGGACTTTGAGTTTATTAATTTCATGGGCGACTGCCACAAAAACAAATACTGCACCAGGTAAGTTTTCTATTTTTTCAATGCATTGCTTTATTGTTTTATCATCTCTGCATACTAAATATGTTGGTTCAGGAAACTTCCAACATGTCCTATCTTACCTTTTTATTGCACCTGGGAAGTATTCAACTACCAGAAGGTATTTTGAGTATTATCTTTCTTTTTTTTAAAGATAACAAGACAAATTTACGAGCAGATATTAATAGCCATATTGGAATGTCTTCTAATCTTCCAGTTAAAGATCCGTATTTGATATTAGATTGAGTTTTTGACCTAGATTGCATGGCGTTTACAACGAAATCTAATTGAGAATTTGATGAAATGATCCAAGTGGAAAATGTACAAGCTTCACAAGGAAAGTTTCACATGAGTAATTTTGCATGACACATGATGATAAGGAACTTTCCCTCCTGATATGTTCAGTCTGCAGACAACTATAAACACGAATAACTAACCTGTGTTTATACCAGTACCAGGTGACAACTTGACATTAAGAGGCAAAAAGCTACTCCCAATAGGTTCATTTTTGATTCTTTTTTACAATTTTTAGTTGTTTAAGCAATAATTGCCCGAAGATGTTATTGATTTTTGTTTCCTAATCTGTGTTTATTTTGCCATAATTTCTTACTCACAAACTCATCATAGATTAATAAATGATATGAGAGTATTACCATGTATTGTATTTTGGCCAGAAATGATGCAGCAAAGTAAACACAGGTTCCTCATGTTGAGTTCCTGACAGACTTAAAAGATCAGGAGCGAAAGTTCTCTATTAGGTTTCCAGCCTTCAAATATACTGAAGAAGTTTGTGTCAATATATAAACGTGTATACATATTGAAAAGGGGAATTTATCATCTCCATGATACTAGCATTTGTTCAAAGAAAAATAATTCATACAAGCACCTGAATATTTAGTCTTATAGGTGCATCATATTGATGTTCTGATTACCCTTAATTCCACTTTTGCTTATCCTATATCTACACACTGGATAAACGCGTATTGTAAGAGTTGAAACAGAAGCATTTAGTTAATAATGTAATCTGTATTCGTTTGACATTTGTTATTGATCATGCTTGGTTATCCATACACAGACACATATACGTATATTTTATTCCTGTAAAATCTTATACGCATCTTCCATACTAGCATTTGTGTAAGATCGATGACATTAAGTCCCAGTACTTTTGAAATTCATTTTATGGAAATGACTAAAAGCTTGTCACAATCAGATGACATATATCATATTATATTACATTATTCCACCCACCAAACACCAAAGTTACAATGTGTGAGGGTGTGTGGTCACAATATCTTTAAAATCCCTGAAAAAATACACCTTGCATTCATAACTTGATTGACCTGATCTTTCCCAGAAACCAAATCCCAAAAGTAAAATGTGTGAGGGTGTGTGGTAACATTATCTTTTAAATCCCTGAAAAAAAATCCACATGCACAGAATGAATTAATAACTTCATTGACCTGATCTTTCCAAATGATCTTCTCTCCCCTCTCCCCAAAGAACCCTTATATTCTTTCTCCATGAATATTTGATTTGAAGCCCCGAAAACAAAAACCTACTCCTGCCTAATACATCACAGCCGAGCTCCCATTTAAAGATTTACGAAGTGAGCAGTGACAATAGATTACCTCTTATATCAGGTCGTATATAGAGGCTTTTTTCAAGAATCGTTACAATGGAGTTGATTTTCCAGGGATTGTCTTCTAATGACGTTAGGTGATCATATTATGACTTAATGAAATCCTATCATAGCATGAAATCAGCACAGGGTTCATTTAAAATAAAGGTCATAGGTGAAAGGTCAGAGGCATAATTACACGGTTCACTCTTTATACCTTTTGACCATGCAGTTTATCAAGAGGCCCTTATGAAAATGGTTATGTTTCATCGTAAACAAAATATCCGCTATTCACATCTTTAACTACTTACACTATCAGAAGAAATGTGTAGTTTAGTGTTGATAGTGTTACTTTTAAGGACAATCCGTTTCATAGAAATGAAGCAAGATTAAAATGGTATTTGTACTCATACTTATTTCAAAGACGAGACGCTCTTGAAAATAACAAATACATCAAGACAAATATCTATGATTTATAGATATTTGTCTTGATGTATTTGTTATTTTCAAGAACGTCCCGTCTTTGAAATAAGTATGAGTACCACGAATTAGTGGTTATCTAGTTTTTTTTATATCGTACAGTGGTCCAAAGGTATAGGGACCGATATTTGTATAATATCTAACTTCTGTGTCAGGATTAGTATAATCCTTTTCATTAAAGCATAGCATTTTACCATGTGGTTTTAAATTTTGTATGTGATAAAATAGTAAATTAGCTCTACCTTTTTCTAAACATTACTTTGTGAAAAGGTGTATTGCTTTGTCTGGCACCAGATTCAAGCATTTTCTCAGGGTCACTTACACGGACAATTGGAAGATAAGGGTCACCTACATATTGCTGAATGGAGACATTTTGTATTTAAGTCAATGGCCCTTTGTATTGATGGATACAAAGTGGTACCAAATCGGAGTATAGTTTCCCCGGAAACCAATGCCTTTCTACAATACCTGATTCCTGATATTGAACATAGGTTTTGTTTCACTGCAAATAAAGAAGAGAATAGTAGGTGTTCTTCTCATGTCGATAATACATCCGTGAAAAGTGCGTCCAGGTAACAAAAGACCTACACCCATCTTACCGGAAATCTGAGACATTTAAAAGTGGTCATGACATGCGTTACGTGATCTCTGGCAGGTGTCCATGCAACACTTTATGCTTCACGTACTTTTTCGTAAAGATTCAACCTACAGTTAATCCACTACTCCCCCCATAAAACATTATAATTGTGTGAATTTCTACTTAGCATTTACCTGAATATGGAAATAAAGAACAAACGGAATCGGAAATGATATGCACTGTCATCACTTTCATTTGTACTAAAATCACGATAAAAGCCGTCAGAGGTGACTTTCGTGTGTACTAAAATTACGATAAAGCTGTTGGAAATGACCTCTAAGTAAAATCTCATCTACAGCACTTTCAATTGAAGTCTGAATCAGTAACATTTAAGTCTATACTTCTGCTGCCCAATTGAACCAAAATCTGCTCTGTGACACCAGGGCAGGTCAAATATCTTAATCCATCTAAAGATATCTGTATGTAAGAAGAGGGCGTGTGTCAATGCAACATGCTTGAACACAGCATTAAAAATCTGTGGTCTGACACACTTTTGAAATAGATTGAAACCCTTTTTTACCAATTTCGATTATATCCTTTGGGTTAAAAAGTGTGTTTAACCACAACATATGACTATTATAATGAGCGTGTAGCCGGAGACTGTCCAACGGGCGATAAAAAGCTAGTAGGTCGCTCTGTCAAAATATTCTCTAAAATACCATTAGCTTCCATGCTAAACCACGGAAGATAAATAATAG
>JAVSBT010409845.1:0-10722 GCA_033118115.1 Pharyngocirrus eroticus
CACCTATTTCAAGGGTCATGACCGTGTTTAGGGACGGCGTTAGCCATATTTGGGAAAAGAGGAGGAGCTATGCGTATCACTCCATTCTAAGCTTTCCTGGGTGTGTGGATGAAATTCATACTTAAAAATCTTATGGAACATTATCAAATATATTACATATTCATCATCAAATAAAAATTCCGCTGACTTTGTGCAGGATTCGAACCACAACCTAAAGGGGTACTGACCCACTATCGTGGGTTCGAATCCCGCACTAAGTCAGCAGAAAACTGTGATTTTCTGCAGTATCGGTTGATGATGAATATGTAATATACATGTATATAGAAATTCTGCAGTTCAGAACTTATTTATTCGTTTATTTTCAAACATGTTGAATTAATTATTATTCTTAGGCTTACTTTTTCACTGACTTCAATGACAGCAAATTTGTAGTTTACTTTGGTTGAAAGAGGAGTGCAAGGGGTCACATAATACAAATGACAAAAATAATTTCAAGATCAGTGAACCAATTGTTGTCAGTTTCTTACATGGAGAATAGTACAATACTTTGAGTCATAAAACATGATATAAAAGAATGACCTTTTGACCTTGTTTGTGTCCTTAACTATCTAGAATGGGATATTTTTTCTCAATAATTCAAACAATTTTATGGTCAAAAGATTGCTTCATCCTGTTTCTAAAAGCCGATGCACTGTGTATTAATTGAGTAAAATGGCTTTAATTATTAAATATCACACAAAAGAAAGTTCGATGGGTCCAAAGAATATACTTTGTTTTCAAGACATATACCAGATAAAAATAAAGATGACCTATCAATCCCCTCAGGCTCACCTTACATTGACGTTATATTGCTGTGACCTTATCAACTATTGTCTTAGATTAAAATGGCATCAATTATTTGTATATTTTTAAATGACACTATAATAAGTAATGTTTAATAAGGAAACGTATTTCTCAGGTAATTATGATATTGACAATCTAGTTAAAAGAATCAAAGAATCATACTTTAAAAAGAAAGTAAATGGTGACAGAAATTGTTATATAAATAATGATATTGTCTGTATTGATATTTCGTGGTAAATTAGTAGTGCTAATCAGGGCTCGATTTACTTTTTTCCTTAGAGGGACCCGCAAACATGATTATTAAGAAAATGGCTTATGGGGTAAAAACGGCCGGTCCCTCAGTCCCTCAAGTAAATCGAGCCCTGGCTAATACATCATCATCACTAAAAATTGAAAAGTAGGTTTTAGGTAGGTAGTGATATATTGTTCATTATCGAAAGTAATATTAATTTGATTTTACCACGAAATATCATAATATCAAATTGATTACTTAGTAACTGGTCAATGGATTTGTGGCATAAAAAATAGGCTAGGCCAATTTTAAAAAATTAAATTTTTTTTTTTTTTTTATCTCAATGCCAATTAGACTATACTTGGTTTCTACACAATGGTTGCCTAAATTTGACCAAAATGGCAAAATCATGTGAATATCTTTTTTTCTCAAGCGCAAAAAATGACTTGGCCACATCCATCAGCCAACTAATCAATTTGGTATGGCCTAATAAATATTTCCCAAAGTCACAACGTATATATGTGGGCAAGCTTTCCTTTTCCTTATTTACAAAACATCATATTTTATTCAAAGTGTCAGATCATTAATATTTTAATTCCTTTTGAACATTGGAAGATTTTTCACTATGAAGCTATTTTTGGGTGTATTCATCGTTGATTGATATGAATTTTTTATCCAATCAAGTGGCAGAAATACATATCCGTTGAAATATCTGAAGAAATTACCACATAAAATCAAACTTGACTATTCAAAATTTGATTTACTTTTGCCTTGATATTTTTGCCTCAGGAAAAAACATTGATGTTGTAAAACAAGAAACGAACAAAGAAATAAAAAAGATAATAGAAGGGTTAAATTGCAATTAAACATTGAGAAAACAAAATCTGTGGGGTTTATTTCAAAAATAAGATTGTTTAAGGGGGGATGAGGGTCTAATTGCTTTTTTTGATATGCACACACATATGTCCAAAATTATCATTTTCAATAAAAAATAAAGCTATAAAAGTTCAACCTCAGCCACAGTTTAATATGACTTATACTTTAGGGCTGTATACTTATAAAAGCTATCATATTTCACTGCCTAAAAGTCGATTTTAATGTTTGTGATGACAACAAATAAGTGTCTGACAACATGATGTGAAACTAACTCATATTACAAAGAGAGAAAAAAGTAGGCCATTCTAAATTTGTGAAAAATTAAGCTATGAACATGTTCTGAAAGATGATCTACATAAAAAATATTGATGTCTTGAAAATGTAGGTATTGATTCACTATTGTTATAAAAATTGCTGTTAAATGTTAGAACTTTAACAAATGCAGTGAAATTTGAGTGGTATTGTAATGTAGCTGAGGAAGCCTTGAGGCAACAAAACACATAATATTAACTTTCTTAGGTCCAGAGTGTATCATGAAAGTAATTAAAGTAATAAAAAGGTTAGAAAGAAAACAAAATGGTCTCATAAAAATATCTCTTATCCATTAGTACTTAGCAGCTAAATGTAGGTTTGAAACCTCACTTCATAGTTGAACGTTCTACATGTATTGTTCTATTCATATTATGTTTTATATTTTGACTAGATTGAAAGAGAAATTATCAGGGATGTATGAACATTAAAAAATGTTACAATTCTTTTGAAATTCATGGCAAATCATGGTTTTTTTCCCCCACATGTAGTCTGGGATTCCTTTTTTTCTACATTGTCCATCTCATACTTGATTAATCAATTTTTTACCAGAACAAAAGGTTCATGTCATTGCATTATACAAGGTAAATGGGTCCTGTGTTTACTTTCAGTTGAAATGTTTGAATTTGGCCAAAGAGTGCAAATACTACATGGCTTAGAAGATTGGAATAAGACTTATTGATAATCTTGGATTATCACGACCTACTTCTGGTTTCAAACTTTAGTGACAACCTGTCCTTGACTATATGTTTTCGATTATATGACTATATACACACTTCCCACAACTTATTGGTTCCAAGATCCATATGTTGAAAAAAAAAATTTTGAGACAATTTCTTTCCTCACAACGTTTCTGCCATCACTAATTCACGTGATCAAGGCCTTTATGTTTCGTTGTGAGGTAAGAAATGATCTCAAATACATATGTTCCAAAGTTGAATCATTCTTTCTACATACTCACATCTTTGTTTTTTTTAAAAAGCAAAACATCTGAGACTGAATAAATCTAATATCAAATTTCCAACTAATCAATTTGGAATGGCCTTGGAAAATAAATCAAAGATACTAATCATGTAATTTTGAAACATTTGAAGCAATTTACTGAGTAGTTCTGGATAGGGTCATTTGATTAAGGTGTCCCAGGGATTACGTTCTCACCACCAAACCAAATCCTTGCAAGCCTTAGAACAGTATATGATAGGTGCTAATGCCTGTGAAATTCTTAACCTTTTTGTTTTTATTAAGAAGTTGTCAAGTTTTAATAATGTTGTAACCAAGAATATAATTTGGGGTTGCTTTTATCCTTAACCTTAGACTACTACACATACAATTATAAAGATTATTTCAGTTTAATTAAAAACACAACCCCAGTTTTCCCAAAATTAATTCTAATCCCTAACAGAGTGTTGATTTCAAATTTGAAAATAATATGTAATTGCAAAAACGTCAACAAAAACAATACAATTGGTAGAAATTGAAAAAAAACAATTGCTAAGGAAAGTGGAAAAAGTTAAAGGAATCATTTGTAAGTACATGTAGTCTAAAATAGGTCTATCGCCATCTAGTGTCTTAAATGATAAATATGATCAAACATCAAAAAGTGCCATCACTTTCAAAGTCATACACAGAAAAAATACATTCAAGGTTTTGAGGAATTTATTTTCACTACTCAATATGAATAACAAGTTTTCTGATACTGTTATAGTTGACAGTAGTTTTTAGTGATGTGCCATTGCACCTTGTGGAATTCACGCCCCTGTAGCATCAGGAACATCAATAACCTGCAGACTTTCAAAACAAATACCAAGACACATAGAGTTTCATCCAATAAATAAAAGTAAAGAAAACATAATTTAAGAGGATTTTTTTATGTGAAGTGCCCCTGAACTATTTAGGATACTGGCGCTACATCATTTTTTGATAAAATACTGAAAGTGTTTAAATTCAGGTAACTGCAATAGTGCTTTTCTCCCCAAAAGTATGAACAAATGATAATGATTGTTTTGCCTGTACAATTTTTTTATTTTACCAAAATATCAAACAAACATAAATATATACAATATCATCATAATAACCTTTCTTACCAAACTTTCAACTCCTTAAGTGATTCAAACTGAACTGCTTTCGAAATATATATTTCATTATCGATTAAACTGTACTTTTGGTTAACAAAAAAATTCTGTGTAACTGACTTTTTCTGTATTCTAAAACTACAGTGGAAGTCAATAACAATAGATTTCACACCATTCTGATGAAGATTCTGACTTGCACAACACTATGTGAGAATTTTTGTGCAGCAAAATATTCTTACAAGACTATATCACATGTATATCACATTACATGTCTTTTTCAACAAAAGACCATGTTAAAATTTGTTCATATTATATCAAATTAGGTTATTTTTGTAAAATGAATTGTTCAATAAATTCATTTTGATCTTGTTCTTCCTTCTGTAGTGCTTCATGTTGTATTCTAAGCCTGCAAACAATAAAAAGAAGAAAATCTTACTTGAGCTAGCTGCCACTTATAATCAAATTTTCTTACTTTGGGTGTGAATTTATTCTAAACAATAGACTGAAATAAAGGCTCTAGGTATTTCAGCCTTATTGATACACTAATTTATAATTATCATTCACAGAGAATGCATCATCTAGTCATGTTCGCATCAAGAATTGGAGAAAAAAAGTTATCACAAAAAGAAAATATGTAAAATAGACGAGCTTTCTTACTTGACTACTGTTACACCTTTTCATTAATTCCTACCTTTCAAGCTGCATCTTTTTTTCTGCTATCAATGCTAGTAATTGTTGCTGTTGAGCTTCTCTTTGTTTTGTGACAGATTTGAGTTGATTCCGTGATCCTATTGCCTACAAATTTGAAATTATACAGTTATTTATTTTACTTAGCATACTAAATTGATCTAGTTTTGTTAAAACCGCAAACTGTGTCATTCCATGTGTATGTAAGTAGACAGATCCTTTGTATCTGAACTAGTATATCTATTCTCCCACAGGTTGGAGTTATCTTGCCAAATGTATTTTATTTTGGGGATCTTGTGGTCACACTGTGAGGGATTATTTAAATTGATAATACCTTCATCTTTTCCTTTTCCACTTCTTTGGACACATTGTCAACCACGTCTATAAATGACCCAACTATCCTCTGGAACTCCACCATTTCTGTAATGAAAGAATTGTTTTGTAGAATATATTTTGAACAAAATTAGATGGGAGCCCGAGTTCACACAGTTATGAATTATCATTTGAACTGGAAAGTTTTGAATCTTTGTTTCTATGCAAAATAAAATATACTGAATGTAATAGATTTAGTATTTCACTTTTCAAACAAATGTTATGATGCACTTGGAAGTTTAATTATCCAGTTTATCCTTTTTATTTATAGAAGTTATAGGCAATTAGTTATGTGCTTGCCTCGGTTGCCATACAAAACCCTTGTATCTACCCAATTCTTTACCAATAGTGAATAGAGTCGAACTTGAGTGTCAGGGTATTACAGTGTAATACCCTGACACTCAAGTTAATTTACACTCTTATAGTCATACTGTATGTTAGTTGAATCTGGGTGGACACTATGGGACAATGACAGTTTCACAAGCACCAACCTGTCACTGTCACACTGTCGGTGAGTCTGACACTTATTCAAGTTATTGACTGACAGTGACAGTTCCACAATCAGTGCAGAATACTGAACAGGGATTTCACATTAACATGACACTCACTGTCCAAAAATTCCTTGCATTCTTCCTTTAGTTCTGTAGTCTGTGAAGCTACTTCTGGTTCAAGGACACGTATTTTGTTTAACTCATCGAAATGAAGTCCAGCCCTCGCTAAAGCTTCGTCTGCCATCTTCAGAAGTTTGTGGAATGTATTCCTGTTGATACAGACCACTAAAAACACACAAAAATCGATGACATCACTGAAGACCGCAGTATTAATTTTTACTACCGTTCAAATAAATATATCTGGTTGCTTGTTAATAATGTTCAATTAACATTGCTGAATTATATATAAGCTTATGGTTTTCCATATTTTAATCTAAAAACATATATTAAAGATACATTGTATGTGTAATTTGCATAAAAATAATCTTTAATGTTCCAAAAATAAAATCGCGATAACCCAGCGCACTACAACGGCATAAATTGATTACGTCTTCACATCAGGATTAATCATAGAGACAAAAATAGATCATTCATATATAAACCAATTTTACTAGAGTAGTCTATCATTAGAACCACACATTTGAACGTTTAGGGTTGGTTTGTCTAAATCATATGATATCAATATTTCTGTCATAAATATTGGGAAAGCCAGCAATATGTCTGGCGAACAGAGAACTGTCATCAAGGGCAATGCATCAAAATACGTGAAGTTGAATGTCGGTGGTACTCTAATATACACAACGATTGGTACCCTCACGAAGCAGGATAACATGCTCAGAGCTATGTTTAGTGGGCGGATGGAAGTACTAACAGACTCAGAAGGTATATACTGTGGATAATAAAATAATATTTTGATCAAAAATTGTATTTGGACATCTAAATCAGTTTTTTGACAATTAAAATGACGATTAGACTTTATTAGTGTTAAAAGTTAATTGTGGCAATATATTTATATTAAATCATATCCTTATTTCCAAAAAATGATAACGGTAATGAAATCATCAATCCAATTCTCTGATAAAACATAGTATGATTGACAATCAAAATGTTTTGCTTCAAATTGGAACCAAACTAATGATATACAGTCAAAATCATGGCATGATAATGGTTGAAAACTTTGTTTGTAGGATGGATTTTGATTGACAGGTGTGGAAAACATTTCAATTGTGTTCTGGACTTTCTAAGAGATGGAACTGTCCCCCTTCCAGAAACAAGAAGGGAATTAATGGAACTACAGACTGAAGCTAAATATTACTTAGTAACAGACTTGGTTGAACTAATTGAACAACAATTAAAATCAATGAAAACTGAAATGGAACCAATTTGTAAAGTTCCACTTATCACATCACAAAGAGAAGAACAAATTTTAATTGCTGCTATCCAAAAGGTGAGATTATATAGTTTCAAAAGGATGCAATGCAGATTACAAAATCACATGAGTAATAAATTGATTCAACTTAACATGAGAACATTGATTGTTATCACTTTATGGTTGACATAAATTGCAATGCAGTTTCCTCTTAAACACAAGCAATTTCTTTGTAACCTTGTACAATGATGTTATATGCTTTCTTTTTTACAGCCAGTTGTAAAATTGCTGTGCAACAGACACAACAACAAATACTCCTACACTAGGTAAGAACCCAGGCCTTGAAATCTAAAATCAGCTTTGGTGCAACAAATAGCATCAAGAATATTTGGTTCTTGGTGTTGTTGTACCAAACAATGTTAACATATACCTTTTTGCAAATATTAAATATATCAACTTAATTAATTGATTATGAATGTTTTTCTAATTTGGGGATTTATTATGACTTACAAAAAGAAATTATGGGTGAATTTAATTGTGTTCAGATTTGAAAATTATTAGTGAGTAGTGCTGTGCAGTATGGTGAAATAGCACTCCTAAAACTTCAATATGGCCTGAGGACCTAAAAATGTGATCTAGACTACTTCTTTTTATATCTTGCAAATTTAGATATTTGCATCAACAAAAGCTTAGTTGTATTTTAATATAAATGAAAATTATTTTGAACCTGGCTTGAATACCTATGTTTCACTTCTAGATAAATAAGTACATGTGTGTATAAAGGTTGAACATATTTCTTTTTCAGTAATTCTGATGACAATTTATTAAGAAACATAGAATTGTTTGATAAATTGTCTTTGAGGTTCAATGGAAGAGTACTCTTTATCAAAGATGTGATAGGAAGCAATGAAATATGTTGCTGGTCGTTCTATGGTCACCAACAAAAAATCGCAGAAGTATGTTGTACATCAATTGTGTATGGTACAGACAAAAAACATACAAAGGTAAGCAATTTTTGTAAAATATGATGTACCAATTACTCATAGATATACATCTTTTTCTACATGCTTAAAGACGAGTTCAAGTTCGCAGAGGGAGATTCTGGTATACCACACATTATCTGGCATTGAAAATTTATAATTTTGTCTGCTTGAAAATC
Source organism: Pharyngocirrus eroticus (assembly GCA_033118115.1). Classification (NCBI taxonomy): domain Eukaryota; kingdom Metazoa; phylum Annelida; class Polychaeta; family Saccocirridae; genus Pharyngocirrus; species Pharyngocirrus eroticus. The sequence goes on from JAVSBT010409845.1 coordinate 8,411, forward strand.
AGTTTATAAGTCAAAATAGTCCTGTGTCCAATTACTGCTTTAGAAAAAATGGGGTTCAAGATTTTTTGATTAATAAAAGTCACCATATGCATGCCTAGTGATGGACCCACATTTTCTTTGTCAATAATAACATTTTAGTTTCACATAATAATTAAAAAAGAAAGAAGCCCTCTACAAACTTTTACTTTTTGCTTATCTTTAGGTTGAATTCCCAGAAGCCAAAATTTTGGAAGAAACACTGAATGTATTATTATATGAAGACAAGGGCCCAGATGCAGAATTAATGAAGGCCACAAGAGGATCAGGGGGTTACCATAGTGATGATGAAGATGACAAAAATGCGGATAAGCAAGCGGACAGATATCCAAGACGGAGATAAACAAATCTGTTTTATCAATATTATACAATTATACTGCAAATTTTTCATTCATATCAGAAAACTCTCAGATCTGCAGATAGTCTTTTAGTCCATATGTATTTATACAGTAATATTATCTGTCGTCGGTTTATTGCTAGTAGTCTGATAATGTGTAACTTTTGTCAAGCACTTAATCTGAAGATTTCAGACCAATTAACAATCAGATGAGACCATTTACTGGTTTGTCACAATGTGTTTTATCTATGATTGAATAGAGGAATTCAATTTAATGAGACAATAGTAAGCAAATATAAACATGTTGTCTCAAAGATGTCAAGGAATGGTAAGATTTGTATAAAGGGTAAGATTTATGGAATGTAACTTGATAATGTATCACTTTCAAAAATATATTTTAGATATTAATTTCTGGGATCCTCTACAGAGATCATGGTGACTACAAATAAATATGAATGCTAGCCAATGAATAACTAAATATTAATTCAAAGTTACAGTATTGACTCTGTTTGCATTGTGCCATCTTTCGAACTTTTTTAAGATGCACATTTATATACTCGTACCTGAATTAAATCAAGTGTACTGTAATGCATCGGTTTTACATAATAAAGAAAGGGCTGATAGCAATCTTGATGTAGACACTCTTTCTAGAATAACTGTCCTTGGAGCTCACAACTCCAGAGCTTCTCAATTAACACTTTTTAGATTTCCATAGAATTGTAAATATAAATGTACATGGTTAAATTATTGTAAATAAAACCATACATAAAAAAACCTGAGCCTTTTTTACTGGAAAGATGTAAATTCCCTTGGCCCTTAATTAAATAATCAAAAGTTTTGAGTATTCCTTCCTGGCAATTATCATAGGGACCTATCAATGTATTTGTTCCTAATATTGGCAAGTTATAATGTACTCAAATGCTTGAGGGAATGCTGCATTTGCTACTCTGCTCTGCATGGTTGGAAGTAAAATATTTCAGAAACTGTATGAAATTGATAAAACACAGATCTAAATCTATCGATTGGGCAAGGGTTGACAAAACCACCCACTCCACCATATCAGGAGGAACATTTTCTGTTGCAATAGGTCTACACAGGTCAAAGTAACTCCATTCCATTGACAACTGTGTCATTTAGTCTTTGACCCAGTTCTAGCTTTAATGAGTGTCCCATGCTAACTTCTGTGTGAAGACCAGCCAATACAGCAAGCTTCTTGATTTCTATCCTGAATTTGCGAAGTATTTGCACCAAATATTCTAACTATTGTGTGATAAGGATACCTAGTACCTACTGCTAAGCACAGTAGCTCCACACGTATCATTAAGTTTTATTTTTCAATAAGAATTAACAAAACTTATATACTAAACAAAAGAAGAAACGCATAATTATGATTTCTATGTTATTTAGAAAGCGTAATTCTGAGTGGCTCCATATTACATAAATTAGTGAGCTGGAGACTGTTCTTTCCATTGGAGGCAGAAAAAAACTATGCTTTTCTCCTAGAATTCTAGGAATATTTGAGATATGATAAAGAGGTCCATCTCATAGATGGGATATTCCTAGAAGGGTTAGAGAGTACGAACCCTTCTAGGACATTTCTTGGGTTGTGGACAATAAAACCCATACATTAAATGTACAATCATTATTTTTGTTCAGAATTTTTTCAATAATGTGACCCCCCTGGAATACTTTTTCATCTCTTGAACATTTACTTTTCAATATTTAGTGTGGGAGCCAGACTCCAAATTTTCAAAAACAGCTTACCCGGCAAGGTGAACAAACATTTCATGCATATTCGGAAAGGGGAAAATCTCAGGAATAAGATTCCGGGGTGTGTATAAAGATTTCGACCGGGCTTTTAGAGAATTTGCATGTTTTAGGACACCAGGTGGATGAAAAAAAGGCCCCATTTTATGAGGTGGAGGGAAACATTTTGAGC
>JAVSBT010409956.1:11223-25530 GCA_033118115.1 Pharyngocirrus eroticus
ATATTATTTTTTTTACTCAAAACAGGATTTGAGATATGAATTTATGAATTGAATGTGAAGTTAAACATATAAAGGTATAGTACTTAACTGCAGATTTTAGAATCTCAGGACATTTATAGACCTTGTCACATTTTTATGTCAACTGCATATATACTCATGATATTTGTACAAGGTATTGTTGAATGGAAAGAGGGAGCTTTTTGAAATAAAGGGCTTAACTTTATATTAATGATTTCCAAATACAGGCCAATGTATTCATTTATGTAGATAATGTACAGATAGCAATCTCTATTTTGTAATAAATCAATTGCCATTAGAAATATCAATTGTTCACATGTGAAAAACACCATTTTTAGTAAGAGAAGACTAAAAATAATAAGAATTTCTTTTGTATTATTTATTCATTGGTAGAAAAATATTACAGGTTTAATACATGCTACCTAAAAGGGCAATTCATAGGTATCAAACTTTTGTTTACAATGAATATAAAACTGGATTGAAAATTCAACCAAATTTCTAAAATGAGGTGATTACCATACAAGCAAGAAGTCCTGTTAATATTTAACATTAAGATGTAAACCACAACACGATATATACCCGTTATAGGTATTTCAAAGGAAAACAATCAATTACATTAATTCATTTATAAAAAATACAAACATTGAACAGATTAAAATTGAAATAGCTGCAGAAATATTGTTTTAAAAACTTTATAAAATCATCCACACTTCCGCTCTACATAAAAAATATTTTACTATGATATATTTTCATCATAAATCTAGCACCCCCATGCACTCTACCTCTACATCCATAACTTCAATCTTAATTAAAATATAAATAAAATGTTCATAAACAAGAATTTCTGATCATTTAGGTAAGCCATTTTGCAAGATGGCAGCCATCAAAATTTTGTCTTGAAGTGCAGATTCCAATTCTTCTTCATCAAGCTTTAATAATATCTGCAATGAAAAGTGTAATAAATGATTAACATATGGCAAAGTTAACAAAACATATGTGTACCAGAGAAGTATCATATTTGTAAATTTTGAAATATTTGGAGACTATAAATTTAATTTCAGACAATCTACCTTTGTCATTCTGGCTGCTTTAGTTCTCTTTTGGCTCAATATCCCTCTTGCTTCAATCAATCCACACATGCTCATGAATTCTGATTGGTCCACACTTGTTACCTGTTGCTTCTGACAAATCTTGCAGTAGGTATCATGTAACTGTAAGCATAAAAGAAATGGGATGAATGTTGCATTAATCAACAATACAGAATTTTATTGCATAAGTTTCCATTTTTTTAATCATTGATAAGAAAATTCTCAAAGAAAATGCATTTCATACCTTTCCCAAGGTAACTTCTTTTCTTCCTTTTCCATGTTTGACCAGCAATAACATTGTACACAGTGCAAGTTTTTGCTGAAGTGGAAAAGTTTGTTGTTGACTTGTACTAGACACAACTCTAGATCCATAGACTTCACTGACAATTCTGGAGATGGTAGCAACAGAAATCTTCTTTGGAACAGCAGGCCTATACTTTGAAGGACTTACCAAAACTGTGAGAGAATAGAAATATGACATCAAAATGAATACTGAGAATACTTTCAAAGAAATTTATATCAACCATGATATCAAAGCATATGATTTAGTCTGATAATAATCAAAAGGAAAACTGGATTGCAATTATTTGGCAAAATAAGTCTCACAAAATCAGAAAATTTAGACCTAAAAAGTTAAAGACTTTGGATTAAATAACATCAGTATAAAGTGACATGTCAAAAATCAAATCTTACCTTGCTGGGCTCTCACATCTGATTCTACAACTTCAATGGCTCTTCTACAAATATCTAATGCTTTTCTCATATCCCCAGCTACAGCAGCGACTTTCCTTGCACAAAACTGAATGGCAGATGGTTCAATAACTGCATGCCCATCAACTTCAACCTGGAAAATATAATAAAATGTAATGAATAATTAATGAAATGGGAATTATGCATGTTTCAGTTAAAGAAAGAGTTTTTTCCCCGCTTTAATATGAAAAAGATAATCATGCTCCATTTGCAAGAATTTTAGTTCATATATTTTAGAAAAAAACATAGCATAAATTTAAAATACCTTTGCAAGTCTGTCTTTCACAATGGACACAATCTGGTCTTTTGTGTAAGGAGTAAAGTTTAGAAGAGTTGGTTTGCATTTTCTTCCTTGTAATCTTGGCAGGATTCTGTCTGTCAAATCCAGAGCATTGGCAATTCCTATGTGAAGAAATAGGGATAAATTTACATGTACTAATATATAATTACATTTCGTCTCATAGTCTGCATATTTGAACTACACTGTTTGTTCTGTGTAATAAAAACATGTATCAATGATCTATCAATTACACATTGAAAGACACTTACCAATCATAACCAATCTAGACTTGGGCAGTGATGGCCATTCGAACATAGTGTAAAGAATCTCTTGGTTTTTACTGTCAAGTTGGTCCACTTCGTCTAAAATCATAACACTGTAATGGCAAAAATAACAATAATTTCACTTAGGAATATTAAGTATATAATTCAATGTAATCTATCAAAATAAGCATGATACAGGACCTGACCAGATCTTGTGTAACAAATTTATGCAACCCATGACATAGATAGATACGATTTCCTGTTCTTGACTTCTTTATCAAATCATCTATTTTTCGTAAATAAATAAAACAATATTTAGTATTCATTGTATATAACCAAGAGAAAGGCTACTTACGCCATATCTCCTCTGGACGTCAGACATTTTTCACATTGTGTGACAGCTTCTTTTGTCGAGACTGAAATGTCCTTGCCTTTGAGTTCACTCAAAACCTTGTTGTAGATGGCTTGGGAATTTTTCATACTCATACAATTGATATACACTACCTGGCTACTCCTCTCCTAAAAACACAATGAAAAAACTAAAATGTTGAAATAACATCCATTATATTTCTAATGAGTATTCAAGAACTTTTATTTGGAATAATATTCTAACCAATGAAAAAAAAATGGAATCCTTACCTCTAAATCTTGCATGACATGTGACAACATGGCTGTTTTTCCAGTTCCTGGTGCCCCAGAAATATACAAACTGCCAGGTTTATCCTTTCCTAAATGTTTTTCAAGAAATTTGTCCACCACTGCCTTTTCTTTTTCTCTTCCCACAAGCCTCTCAGGAAGAGCAGTGTGAAGGGCTTGTTTAGCTCTTTGATAGCAAATTCCTAAAAGAAAAGGATTAAAACATTATGGGTGATGCGTGAAGTTTTTTTTTTGTTTTATTCAGAATATATTTAAAAATGGTTGAACTCTGATAGCAATTGGCTTCATTAGTTTCAATGTATTCATGAAAAGGGATCAAACAAATTCAGTACCATAGGTTTAAAACTAGCTGATAAATGCCCTGATGATGAACATGTAAAATTCAGTATATATGCTACATTAAACTCAAAATTGTTTTAGTTTGCAGATTTGCAAATCAAGATGTGCATACCTTCTTGTTTAGCCAGTCTCAGTGGTGACAGAAGACTTCTGGGTGTTTTTGTAGGAGTTAAAGGATGTTTCACTGGTGAGTAACATTTTGTTGGAGATCTGTAAGCATCTTTAACAGGTGAAAAATTCAATGACCTTGCACCTTTACTAATTGTGGCTTCTTGCTTCTTCAGAACAGGAGTCGGGCAACTTCTTTCTGCTTTTGTTGGTGAAAATGTGAGAGCTCTGCTGATTTTTGGGGACAAATTAAGACCTGAAAGTGTGGATGAACTGTCCTTCACTGGGGAGTCTGTGGATTTAAGTGGACTTTTCTTCTCAACTTGTCCAAGAATACTCCTTCTTGCTGCAGCAGCAAACAACATGTGTCTCTTTGGTGGAGAATTAAGGATATTTCTGGAAAGGCTTGGGATATTTCTGATAGGAGACAATGGTGGTCTTGGCGAATTTACTGCTTTTTTGACATATCTTTTAACCTTGGGTGGTGAGCAACCATTTTCAGTTGGAACAATGGTGCCATTCTCTGGAGAAAAATTAATAAAAAATAAACAATTGTAGTCATAATCTATAACATTCCCTATTGAACTGTATTTTTTTTTATTGAAAAAAATAAATATATTTCTTCTTATAATATGACTTTCACTTGTACCTAAAAACACAGATATAGTAGAATGCCAATATGATTGCAAAAATATGTGGGTTTCACAACCTTGATGACTTCATACTGAATTCTGTAAACTAGATCTATCTATGCATATAAATTATATTTCCCTTGTATTTACCTTTCTTTGTTACCCTCTTTCTTGATTTACTTTGAGGCACTGGGGATTCTTCTGCAGCTGTAATTTTTCCTCTGCTTCGTGTTGCCTTCCTGACAGGGAAGTCGAGAGCTGTCTGACCTTTCGTCATTGTTCTGCTTCTGTAATTTGTAAAGAATTATGACTCGTCAAATTTTTCACAGATTATATGTGCATATTTTGTTTACTTTTTTAAATTTATTCCTTTGCTACCGAATGAAATTTGGAGTTTGAAACTTTTAAAACAATACAAGCCAAAATAACTTGGGATAAAATATCAATCATATTTGTGTAACAATTTCCAGAGGTCAAAGTTTCAACATCTTTTTCCAAAAGATACAAATAAAACGTATTTAGTAATGTTGTACACCAACATATATTATTTTAAAAAAATTGAAAATTATGTCTTGTGCATCTGACTTCGTGTTTTAAACTCATGCATTATACTTTAAATTCTTGATCCATAAAATAAATGTCATCAAAATATTTTTTTAAATCCTTCTACTACCAAATTATTTTTCATGATGATAATTTAAATTCGTCTTCACAGCACGCAAGGTTTTTATTTGAAAGATCACGACCGTGAAGCCACATCATAATTACTCAACATCATCAATGATGGACCTTTAAATTTTGCATCATTCTGAAGCAGAAACGAGTAAACATTCCACTGTAAGTAATTTGTTTTGAAAAATAAGGTATGGACTCCTAAAACATATCAAATAATGGCCATTCATTTTCTACTCACCTTCTTAGGTTAAATATTTCTCTGACCAAAAGTGGGGATGTGTCTTAATCCAGAGCTTCCTATCTTTTATCAAATAACAACACGAAGCGCGAAATGATGTAGTCTCTTTTCCCGCTACAGTTTGTATTGGATAAAGCAATCATGTGGTGAGTGTGTCAGAGGTCGTTTCCGTATCTCGATCAGAAACGGGATGCAAACGGGACTTCATCGTCGGAAGTCCATCAACCTTTTTGACAATTTCTGGGAAATAATAAAAGCGTTTACAGTAGATTTTACTCTAATAACATAGTGAAACACCATGTCATCTAGGTGGGTTAATCTTTTCTTTCTATAGTTCATTTACCTAAATTTGACAGAAACTCCCTACCATTTGACACATAAAGCCTCCATGCTGCCCCAAACAAATTTCAAGATAGTTGACACAGATAGTTCAGATTTCTTACTTTTGTCAGTTTTGAATTTTGTCGCTGTAGCATTTTAGAAGCCAGTGAAGAAATAGTAAATTGTTCAGAATATGTTGAACGATTTTGATATCCTTTTTTTAACAGTTATGTTTGTCTCCTTACGAGATGACACGATTTTTTGTCTTTGTAATACACAAAACATATTTGTAACATGATTATCAGTTTCACACAAAACATAAACTTTTTTAAATAAGAAATTGTATCCCCATTTAAATTGCAAAAAATTAAATTAAAAGCGGTCTTGTTAAGAGGAACATGTAGGGATTTTTTAAAAATATAAATTTTTAATAACATTGAAATGTGTAATGACTTATAGTTATATATTGTGTATATGTAATGACCCTTAACAATTTGTACAACAAAAGAATTGATCTTTTAATTTGCTGTCTTATTTCAGACATAGGAGTAATTCCTATGAAAGCGAAACGGATAGTGAAGAGGAGCAATATGGCAGAAGAGCACTCAAAAGCACCGTCTCTGTAAAGGTATGATGTTGATTTTTTAACCACTGTAAAGATGAGCAATTTATTAAGTTTCAACTTGTGAATTAATAGAATTTGAGTTGATATTTGATCGATACTTTTTGACCTCTATGTTTGTATTGATAATTAATAAATTGATATTTTCTCTCAAAAGAAGGCTAGAGCTGATTCAGAATCAGAAGGGGAGATCCGATCACCACCACCAAAAAAAGAAAATGAAGCGGTGAAAAATGGTCTTACAAAAGGTGAAAATGATGATGACGATAATGAGAAAAAAGAAATAAGAAACGAAGATAAAAGACGCAGCAAAGAAAGTGACAGTGACCATGAAAAAGAAATTGAAAAAAGACGAGAGAAGAGGAGAGAGAGACATGATGACAGAGATAGGAGTAATGACAGAAGGGATAGAAGGGATGATAGTTATTCAGACAATAGAGGAAGAGAACGTTATAATGATAGAAGTAGAGACAGATATGACAGGCACAGGTCTTATTCAAACAGAGGCAGAGATGAAAGATCCAGGTACGGGGAGGACAGAAACCAAAGAAATAGGGACAGGGACAATGGTGACCGTGATAGACAAAGAAGATATAGCAGAGAAAGGAAAAGGACAGATAGTGATGAAGAAAAAGAAAATAAGACAGATTCAGACAGGTATGAAAAAATGGATTTTAGTCTTATTATTTACAGAACTGTATAAGTAGACATTACAAGATTGTTTCCATTTTGAGAGTTGCATATTCTCTACAAATCTAAATATGAAACAATTGATTAAAATATAAAATGATTCATCTAATATTCAATTTCGGGCTTTAAAAGTTAATTTGTTTTTTATCTTGTATCAGAAATGACAGGAAAAGGAAGGCAGAAAATGATACTGAAGGACCTAAAGCAGGTGGAGGGGATAAAGGAGCAGACAATGAAGATCCATCAGCATTTCTTGCAGCAAAAAGAGCAAAAGGAAATGGAGATATCATGACCCGTACAGGTGGTGCCTACATTCCACCGGCAAGACTACGCATGATGCAAGCAGAGATCAAAGACAAGGCTAGTCTACAGTATCAAAGAATTTCATGGGAAGCTCTAAAAAAAAGTATCAATGGTCTCATCAACAAAGTGAATGTGTCCAATATTTCCAGCATTGTGAAAGAACTTTTTCAAGAGAATTTAGTGAGAGGAAGGTATGATTATCAAATACGTTTTATAAAATTACTTCAAATAATTCTTTGAGATTTTTTTATTGGAATACAGTTATCCCTGCCTACACCACATCTTGATATGAAAAAAAAGATCATGATATTAATCTTCTACCTTTTCTTTTGTGCTATAGAGGACTTCTGGCAAAATCCTGTGTTCAAGCTCAAGCTGCTTCACCTACCTTTACACATGTGTATGCTGCTCTGGTTGCAATCATTAATACAAAAGTATGTAAAAATCGTTTGTGTAATTACTTTTTTTATTAAAAGTTGCTAAAGTGAAACTAGTGGTAATGTTATGATAAGATAGAATAAACAAAAATGAGAATAGATATTACTTGATAGAATGTAATTTTGTTTGATTCTTTTTGATATGATAAAGTAATTTGTGACAAATTTGAAATAAAGTGATGTCTGATATTTTTGTAGTTTCCTCAAAATGGAGAATTGGTTATGAAGAGACTGATATTACAGTTCAAGAAAGGATACAAGAGAAATGACAAAGCTCTGTGTCTTGCATCTGGAAGATTCCTTGCGCATTTAGTGAATCAGCAAGTGGTAAGATAGATAAATGAATAATTGCCCAAACAAGCTAAACAGTAGAAATTAAGAACACATAATTCCTTTCAATCAGTTGAAAAAGATTCATGTTTATTGGCGAGAATATGCACTTAGTTCTTATGGAAATAATAAATTTGTAATAGCATTATTATTTCAAGAAATTTTATGGCAAATCTGTAAAGATTCTTCTCTTTTTCAGGCCCATGAAATCATAGCTCTTGAAATGTTGACTTTGCTTATGGAAAACCCAACAGATGATTCTGTTGAAGTTGCTGTTGGATTTGTCAAGGAATGTGGACAGAAATTGACAGAAGTGTCACCAAAAGGAATGATTGGTAAGTAATGATTTATAGGCATAGAATAATGATATGATCAATTAAAACAAGTGTTACTTCATTATTAATACGTTTTTTCTACTTTGCCAGCCATTTTTGAGAGGTTGAGAAATGTCCTTCATGAAGGATCAATAGATCTACGTGTCCAGTACATGATTGAAGTTATATTTGCAACAAGAAAAGATGGATTCAAGGTAGGCATGACACAATTACTTGCTATTGTTTTTAAACACAGATTTGGGGTTATTTTACACTCTTAATTCATGATGAAGTATGATTGTATAATATATATATACAAATAAACATGTTTTTCTCTTTTAGGACTTCCCATCCGTCATTGAAGAGCTGGATCTTGTTCCAGAAGAGGATCAATTCACCCATATGCTAACATTGGATGATGCAGTCAATTCTGAGGACAAACTAAGTATGTGTAAATCAAAGATATATTCTTTATGTTCACTTCTTAAGCCTGATATTTATTATACACTTAACAGAACAGAATTCCACTTTTAGCTAGAAAGAATCACCTCAAGTAGGATTCAAATCCATGCCATTGGTGTATGTCTGAACCTTGATGCCACATGTTCCCCATCAGATCAGAGATAATTCAACATCTGCCTGGAGCTTGTTTTACAATTCTTTTTTGAAGAGAGTTACTGAATCTAGAGATAAAAATGTATGTCAACAATGATAAATTCTTGAGGATCTGGTTATTTCAGAAGTAGGGCTAAATTTATCTTTTATTGCAGATGTTTTTAGATTTGAAGAAGACTTTGAAGCTAATGAAGAAAAATACAAAGAACTAAAAAAAGGTAATTGTTGTTTTTGACCAGACTACAAGTGTTTTCTCTTTTCATTTTTTTGGGATGTGAGTACTACAAAATTGTGCTATAAATTTTTTAATTAAAATATAAAGGTACTATTTGACCTAGTCACTTAAAAGATGTAACATAAGAGATTTATATGAAAGTGCTTTCAAAAAATAAAAATTGGTTATTTTGTGGTTGTAAACAATTTTATTATTTTTTTGTTAATAGAAATACTTGGTTCTGATGATGAAGATGATTCTGGTAGTGGATCTGAAGGAGATGATGACAGCAGCGATGATGACAGTAGTGACGCAGGTAAATATTCATAGTTTTTTCAAAAGTTACAAAGCCTAGTTATAATTCAAGTATCTTTGTCACAACCAAAAAAGTTCACGATTTGCAATATTGAAGAATGCAGAATACAGTGTTAGAACTCAAATGTTTGTGAAGGTGAGAATGTTTTTGGACATGGAATTGGTGAAACATCTTACACATATTTTTTGATAAGACTCAACTCTCAACTTTTTTTAAAATTTTAACTAGTAAAGCAACTTTGTTGGTTTTTTGTCTGATACTCATACTTCTTTTATGTCATATTTCAGAAGAAACAGAGCAGGCTATCATTGACAAGACTGAAACAAACCTTATTGCTCTTCGAAGAACTATCTATCTTACCATTCAGTCTAGCTTGGACTTTGAGGAATGTGCTCACAAACTTTTAAAGATTGAGCTCAAACCAGGACAAGAAGTATGGAAATCTCTGCTAGCTTTTCTAAATGATTGTGTGAAAAATGGAAAATGTTTAAATGATTTTGGTCACAGTTATTGTTGTGTTAAAAGGTTGAAACCCTATGCAACTCATCTTAAAATGATATGGGCTTTTGCTGCCCTTTATTGTCTCTTCATCAGGAGTGATATGACATGTTTAAGTGTCTGTGTATTCAATTTTATAAGCACTCCTGTGGGGCAAAATGAAAAAATAACATTGAATCCAAAGACTTGTGAATTTATTGTTTTGTAAATTAAGAACCATTGCAGTCTTGTGACATGATCTTGGATTCTGTTCGACCAATTGCAATGTTCTATAAAAAAAACACCTCTTTGTCAAGTCAATGAAGACGAATATGTGATATGTTTTATTGAAGGCCGAGTTATGCAACATGATCATGGACTGTGGAGCACAGCAGAGAACTTATGAGAAATTCTTTGGACTCTTAGCACAGGTATACATATTTTTAGTATTATTTGGTGAGATATATGGATTAAAAAAATGTTCAAAAGAAAAATTGCTAAAATTTGTTGACAACAGGATTGTAATTTTACATCTACCTCCCTCTGGCGAGAAAGTAAATTTGTTAGATTTGTTGTCCTAGTTCCATTTAGCCATGTTCAATGAATGATACTAATATTTTTTTTCAGAAAACAAAACTACTTTTAGTTTAAAATTATTTCAAACAATGCTTGAGAGTCCAAACTCAACCACTTATTAAAATATTGAGGACTACCTTACTCATTACATTTTGCTATTTTCAGAGATTCTGCAATATTGACAAGAAGTACATTGCACCATATCAGACCATCTTCCAAGAGCAATACACATCCATTCACCGATTGGAAACAAACAAGCTCAGGAATGTGGCAAAATTCTTTGCACATCTTCTTCACACAGATGCCATTCCTTGGGAGGTAGGAGATACTGAATTTTCATTTTTTCATATTTATTTTCTTCAAACATGAACATTATTTTTTTTAAATGGGAATAACTATCCACTAAAAAAAATCCAAATCTAATACATGCTATAAGTCACGTGTGTATGGTGATGTAAAGTGTATTGAGATCATTTAAAAATAAGGATTGACAAATTCTTAAAATATTGTTACAAAGAAACTATTTCAGAGCTTGCGTAAGAATGTTGATATCCTAATTGCATTGATATCAGCATTGAGACCTGTCACAAGGTAGGGCCTGTAACAGTAAACACAGAAAGTAGATTTTGAGTATGGTACAGTTAACAGATTTCTTGATGGCTGGATAAAAATGTCTCTCTTATTTCTTCTTTTTTTGATCCAGGTATTACAGCATATTAAACTTAATGAAGAAGACACAACCTCATCCAGTAGAATTTTTATAAAAATTCTCTTCCAAGAACTGTCAGAGTTCATGGGTTTGCCCAAACTTAATGGACGGCTGAAAGATGAGTAAGTATTGCTATGAATTATGATAATAATAGCACTAGCAGTTTATATAGCGACTTTTTTAATAAGCTTATCATTCAAAGGTGCTCTTTTCCAATAAAAGACAGATTTGTTAAACAGGGTGGTGTTGTTAAGTGCTCATGACCTATAATCTTTTCTTCTTATTGTATTAGGAAGTTGTAAAAGAATGTTTTTCACCTTTCATATGGTTCTTTTACATGTCAAGTGATTATATTCTTGACATGGAACTTCTGTTTTTCCTCTCATGTGAACGACATCTTCAACGCCAGAGAAAATATATTTCACTACATTCTTCCTGGTTTTAAGCTGGGGACCTTTTGCATGGCAAGCGAGATTGCAAATAGCAAATTGAATATGCTATGCATCAGGCCATTAAAGCTGTTGATTATCGTTACTATTACTATTATTATGATTAATATTATTGTCACTTTGAAATCTCTCTTAATGTTGTATACAAATGTACCTTCTTTAACATTTAAAAGTAAATCAAATTCTGAAAAGTAATTTGCTTAATTTTGATAGATAGTGCAAAGTTTTGTGCAGACAGTAGTAGAAAGCTTCGATATATTCCACAGCTGATTCTCAATGAATTGTATTTCAGAACCTTGCAGCCTTACTTTGAGGGCTTGTTCCCCAGAGACAACCCAAGAAACACTAGATTTGCCATCAATTTTTTTACCAGCATTGGGCTTGGTGGTCTGACGTAAGTATTCAAAGAACTTATTTTTCTCGTAAATTACTAAGATATTCAAGTTTCCTGATTTTTTTTCAATACTAAAAAAAATAAACTTCGACAATCCCACCAAGTATACTAGTGCAAGACTTTGTTGTTAATTATTTAAATATGCTACTTTCTCTTGCAGAGATGAACTCCGAAATCATTTAAAGACCATGCCTAAACCGGTCATGCAGAAAAAGCAGAAAGAAGAAAGTAGTTCCAGTAGTTCCTCCTCCAGTGATGATTCCTCATCTAGTGACTCAGATTCCTCTTCCTCCTCCTCTAGCACATCGTCCTCCTCAGGTAAGACCACATCACAGACTCTATATGCCTTTTGAATTTTTGTATTTTGTGTTTTTCCTATTTGAATGTTAGGTTCCAAGATAAAGATGCATCACTTTTTTGGAACTGTTATCTAATGCAATATTCATTGTGATATTCTGGTAATGTTTATTGTGTATAATATAAATAACTGAAACTAAGTTTATTTTAAGTCTAAATTGCAAACCGAGATAAAGATGTTTGTGAGATTTTATTTTTGTCTAAGCAACTGTTATAAATATATTATTTTTTTTAGACTCAGATAGCAGCTCTTCAGAATCTGAAGAAGATTCTAGATCTAAAAGAAGAAAGAGAAATTCTGTAGAAAATCGCCATAAAAGAGACAAGAGGAACAAAGAACCACCTGTTTCTAATGAGGAAAGAATGCACAGACTCTTGGAAGAAACGAGTCGCAAGAAATCGAGAAAACGCAACAAAGATAGTGACAGAGACCATGATATGGACGATTCAAAATCTAAATCCCAAAGGAGAAATGAAATTGAAAGACAAATTAAAGAATGTGAAGAAAAGATCAAAGCTCGCAGATCACAAAAAGAGAAACAAAAGCAAAAACAAACAAAAAGCAAAGATAGATCTCCTACTCCTGAAAAAAGAGGAAGGGATAAAAAATCTAAAAGAGACCGTGATAGGCATGAGGAAATAAATGAAAAATCTGCTAGAAAGAGAAATGGTCAGAGGGAACGGAACTATGAGGATAGTGAGGAGGATGAAAGAGAGGATAGGCAACGTATGAAGAATCTAGACATTACAGATAATAGAGGTGATAGAAATACTAGAGATGAAGTGAAATCAAGAAAACGTGATAAACGGGAGAAAGATTATGAAAAGAGTGGAGACAGGGATAAAAGACATAACTCTAGAGATAGAGATAGAGATAGGAAAAGGTAAATTCATAAAGCTGCCTTTGAACAAAAGTCATAGTGGGAACTGTTTTGATTAAATAGAACATAAGTGTGAAAGGACAGTATGTTTTTCACGATACTAAGTGAAGAGTTCTCGTATTTTGAATTATCTAACAAGAAGTTTAATTCCCAATTTAGGAATTTTTCTTCAATGGTTGTATCAACTTACTTCAATAAATAACATTCACTAAATGCCATTAAACAATTCTGTTTATTCCTTCTCAAGATTTACAAAGGTTAAGTCTCAGTCTTTTTATTCTAATTTTCCTTGAACATGATAATTTTTTGTAATTTTAATTTACATAATTATAAGGTACCGTAGCTGGCTATTGATATGTTGTGAGTACTTTCATCCACACAATGACAAAAAAGTATTTTTCAATGCTTTCTTTATTAATCTGTGAAGTGATCGAATATATATGAGACTTTACCAATTGTTGAGATTCTCCTTCTCAACCTAATGATTTGGTATGGAGAATATTTAAAGAAATGTACCCTATGCTCATAATCTTATGAAAATTTCTTATTTTTTTAATACTAATATTAAAAATGACCACTCCATGGTGAATGCATTCTTCCTGCCAATAGCAGTTTCCATTGTATAAAATTTCTAGTATTAAGGACATTCCAATTTGATTGAATATTTTAGACAAAAAAAAACCAACCATCAGTCGTTAAATTCTTGATCTATTTTATGATCTACATAAATATTAAATAAGTCCATTCCAACTTTGAGATGATGGAAATGATAGAGGTGCTATGTATTTCAAGGAATATAAAAGAATGTTGTATATTTTGAATCATTTCTACAAATTACATTATAGTTCTTTACTTCTAAAACCCAAATTTGTTAGGGGGCAGTCCCTTTTAATAAATTTTCTTGTGAACCCCGGTTTAGTTATTCTCTAGGTAAGTGAATCACCCTTTAGAGTCTGGGGATTGCCATCCAAGTTTATGGGTTGATTTTCTGGGACTGGGATTTGAAAATGTTTTGCTCTTTGCCCACGCCAAGATCTGGATTCTTTGAAGGGGGGGTCTTGTTAGATGGTTCTTAATAGCTACTTCTTTATACACGAAAGTGCCAGTTTAAGGAGGGCGGAACAGGTTCAACTCTGTTACCAACAATTTGAGCTCATTTGCTACTTTCAATACACAATTTTGACTAGTTAAAGTATATATTTTTGGTTTCAGCACTTCATTGTGTACCTATCCTTATCAATAAAAGGTCAATTT
>JAVSBT010409957.1:0-10722 GCA_033118115.1 Pharyngocirrus eroticus
TTTCATAATTTAACCCATTTTACTTTTATTTATCTTCCGTGGTTTAGCATGGAAGCTAACGGTAGTTTAGAGAATATATTGACAGAGCAACCCACTTAGCTAATATCGCCCGTTATACAGTCTGCGGCTACACGCTCATTGGAAAATTCAGAAAGGCATAGCCTACATGAATATATTCAATGTAATTGATTGGAATTTTAACAAATACATCTACATCTGTGGGTAAATACTGGGTCTAAATCCATGAATACAACAAAAGAACAAATTTCTTTATCATATTAATGCATCTTAATATTTAAAAAGTAGAAAAAGTGTGCATACAAAGATTCCATGCTGCCCTTTTGTGATCGTAATAAGTATTTTCTATTATTTAAAAAAAAATATTTTCTTTTCTTTCTTTGCAGTTGATAACTCAAGTCATTGCGACTTTACAAAATTGAGACAATTCCTTATAAGGTATGTCATGTCAATTTTACAAGCTAAGATTTTAAAATAATTAATGTCGATATAATTATTTTAGTTGTGTATTAAAGAGAAAATATTGTCAAAGATTAAATAGTGTTATTGTTCAGAAATTAGAAACATTTTTTAACCCCTTTTGCAGCACGCATATGCAAGATCTGAAGGATGTTACCAGAGATGTTCATTATGAAAATTACAGAGCTAAACACATCAAAGAACAGATGATCATTGAACAGCAGAAGGAAAGAAAGTAAGTCCTTTTTTTTTCTTTTCTTTTTAACGGCTTTTTGTTCCAATAACTATTACTTTGGAAGTTATATGAATATTAGGTTCTTGTTGTCAGAAAAACTTGTAAGTTTATGGTATGCATTGACAGATTGAAATGTGTACTTTTTACGTATCAGCAAAATGTTTAGGAAGTTTTTGTAGGTTATTTTATGAGGAATACCATCAATAAATAATTTGACAATTTAAATGGCCGTGAGCCAAAATGTTTGATGCATTTTTAGATTATTATTTTCTTATTGGCAGTTCATTTTCTGTTTTATGCTTTTCACTAACATCATGTTAAATGTTTGCTTAAAAGAAGACAAATTTCAATAACTTTACACTAAAATGTAGCTACAGATTTTGATAGAATACAAGAAATAGCACTGAATTTTGTAGAGTGAAGTTATGACCTTTTTTTTTCTAATTAATCTTTTTTTTAATTAATCTTGATTATAAAAGTGGCTTTAGGGCTGCTATATTTTTTTTACTTTTATGTCATTAAACTTATTATTAATACTTCTTAAATTATGTGATATCCTTTGAAGATGCTTTGCATATTTGCATAACAATTAATGATGTAAGCACAGAATAACTGTTTGTCAATTTCACTTTAAAAAATCTTTTGGCTAAGAAATATATGTGTTCGCTTTGGGCTTTCTAGAAAAACACAAACCAGGGAAGCTGATGAGAACCAGAATAGGTAAAAACACACATAACCAAAATTAAGCTTATTGGTCATAGAGTACTAAACCATCCTGCTTTCTACTACTGCATTCATTTTGGGGTTTCTTTCTTGACCTTTTGACCTACTTGTCTTGTTGGTGATTTCCTATCTTTTTCTAGGTATAACACATTTCATATCTGCAGTTAAAGCTCTCTTTTTAAGCTTTTGTTCCATATGTCTACTTGGTATTCATTGCCAAGGAAGCACTGGGAGACAAGACTTTTAAAAAAACAATGACAAAAAAAATGATAAAACTGATATCCCTCTTTTTAATCTAACACGTAAATCCTTTACTCATCATAAACAATCCACCAAAAAAAGAGGCCACTTCTTTTTATTATGTGTATGTTGATACAATGTTTGTATCATAAGTTTTGTTCGCTTATGGATTTTAAATTAAATGCCTCTATTTCATGCATGAATATATATAAGATAACTTAATAGTAGTGGCTACCAGTAGTTAGACAATCCCCATACATGTTTGTACATGTGTCTCAAATTTGATCACTCCCTTTGAATTCAGCATGCGTACAAAACATACTCATTTATCAATAAATCACTCTATCTCTACACTTTTCCAATGTATGTCACACCACAAAGCAACACAAGGGAGTTTAGGAAAGATGTATTTAGAAATCAAAAATAAATGCTATGGATACACATCTTTATATAGGCTATTGTCCCAGTATCACTACCAAGTAACATATTACAGTTGAATTGTCCCTCCATACAGTTGGTTTAAGAAGGACCCTGTCCATTACAAAATCCCCATAGCAATCCTGTTTCAATATTTTTCTCAGCGGTGAAAGGGTTTCACTAACAGAATAAGCACTTTTATTGATACAAGACTTTTTAACAAGGTGTATGGGTGGTTTGGTTCAACATTTTTCATTGAGCTGCTAAATTTACTATTTTTTTCACCATTTGGGGGTCCAAATTGTGATTCTTTGTTAAACAACCCTTGTTTTCATCTTGTCTTATTCCGCACAGAAATCTCAACATTATTGGTGGCGTCTATCTCTGTGTGTTGAATGTGTTCCAGATCAAATAAATGTCATAAAAAAAACATTAATTGTTTTCCAAAATTAACGTTGTTATTCTGGACAGTTAGACATATCAAGATAAAAAAGGCGAATAGATTAATTCCTTTTTCAGAATTTCTCCATCCAAAATGCTCTTTTCTAATATATATTGAAGCATATAAACTTATCAAGAGAACATACTTCTTATGCTATGCTCTTTCTTTGTATTCATAGCAAACTTAAAAGAGATTCCAGTCCCAACTTTGAGGGAATTGTGCAAACAGACAAACTACTACAACAGAAGGATGAAGAGGTAAGTTTAGGCATATCTTGATAGAAGGATCTTTCTCATTGATACAGCTGGCTGCTCTCAAAAAGGAACCTTTCCTTTACACCACAAATTATTAAGAGTAAAATCTCTTTATAAGACCACTTTTCTGTTAAAGTCACTTCCAGCCAAGTCCCATGGTTGGTTTTAATAGTATTTGGACTTCATTTGATTTCAGCTTTAAAAACAGCTAAAAAATAGAGACACATTATTAACGCTGAGTGGATATAGAAGTATTGCCACAAATACCTACTCCAAATAAAACACAGAAGTGCCATTACATAAATCATTTGCCTTTAGCAATTTGTCTGAAAATTGTTATTACAGTAATTCAAGTCCGCCTGTAAACAGCACTCTTCAGCATGGAGGCAATTTTATTTATTGAAGCAAAAGAGAAATGTCAACACAAATTACATGCTTGGAACTGTTGACAAGTTAGAATGTTCAGTGATGTTTTATTTTAAACACTATTTTTTCTGATTTTCTTTACTTTTTGATCAGATCAAGAAAATGCAGATGATGCTAATGCAAATGCAGAAAGAATTGAAAAAACAAGGAGGAGCAAATGGCCAAGTTGCAGGCCTTGGTAACCTTTGATTGGACAAAAATAGGACACAAGATTACACTGTAGCCATCTAGTGATTACAAAGTAAAACACTACAAACAGAAGTCTTGTATATGCCTGACTAGAAAATGGCAGTTTGAAAAACAAACCGCTGGAACCTTTTAGACTCTGTGTAATGTTCATTTCTGTGAACTGTAAAATACAAAAAGTGTTCAAATTGACATTGTCTTCAGAGAAAATCTTGTTAATTTTTGTCATGGAAAATAATCAGAACCATGACATTTTTTTTGTAATCACAGGTTTAATGATTTTAGTAATATATTTGAAGAGTACCTTGGTACATGCAGCACATATGTATGTATGTGTAGAGAAGTACTTGACAGTAGATTGTAGATTATAAATAAGGATAAAATTATCAGAAATAATAGAATAAGAATATTGACTAATGATGCTGGAAAGAGTGAATTCTGAAGTTATTTGTTTCTAGAATAATTTCAATCTGCAATAGCAGGTTCCTAATCGAGGAGAAAATACATCAAGGAGATTGCTATGGATTTTTAAAATATTATTTTACTCACAAAATTAGTGTTGGCCATCAAAATTAGTGCTGGCCATGTCATAAATAGTGTAAATTCTGAGAAGAATTTTTTTTGATTTGTTTAATATGTTGGCAATGAAAGAAAAAGAAATCTAATGATTTCACAAAATTCCAATGGTCATAATTATTGTGTATTATACTGTTTTATCTGATATGATTTTTTTTCTATTCATAAATAATAAAAAGAATTAAACAACTGTGGCACTTTCACAAGAAGATGAGAGTAGGACATTATATTTTAAAAGTCTCAAATTGTCTCTGCCATGATGTTCTACAGTAACACATTAT
Organism: Pharyngocirrus eroticus; assembly: GCA_033118115.1. NCBI lineage: Eukaryota > Metazoa > Annelida > Polychaeta > Saccocirridae > Pharyngocirrus > Pharyngocirrus eroticus. The sequence continues at coordinate 4,258 of JAVSBT010409957.1, forward strand.
TTCAATAAATGTATATTATGAGACATACTAATGATGAAGTTTGTAATTGAAATACGTTCGGAAAATTAGAAAATATCTGATGAAAACTATCAGTTAATTGATAAAATTGTTTGTATTTGGTTAAGTTCTTGAAATTTCATTGCAGGATAAAATGAATATCCTAGATGTACCATGTGCTCAAGCATTGACATTTTATAATTACAAATAGATAATTTTCCATTAGAAACCTTTGAAACTTGAATTAAATGGCACAAAATTTTAATTCTAGGTTAAATAAAGTTTGCCACAGTAAAAAGAGAATCAAGTACAGTGTAAGGTTATATTGTACATTCATAAGTTATGATTAATTTAAAAAAGAGAAAATATCTAAGCTTTCATGGTATCTTCATTTGACTTTGGTATAAATCACCTATTGTATAAGTTCTAGCAATAGAATAGTTAGTTTTATTGTCTGGTATCTACACGTTGAAGAATTAATTCATTAATTGTATACTACTCAATGTTTTGATAAGGAATCTTTTACAAATGATCTATTTTTTTGTTATGGATATGAAACAATACCAGATTTTACCAAAGAATTATCTCAGTACCTAGTGACAATTCTTCTTTCTATCCATGTTTATCATCAATTCGTTTTTATAAGTGTAGTTCTTTTTATGTGTTTGTAAAATTGTAAAATGCAAACTTTATTACAGGTGTAAAATGTGCTTTAATTTATATTGGATGCAAATAAATAATTATATAAGTGCAAAAAGTGTTGATTTAAAAAAAATCCATGTACATTATTTACATATATAAACAATTCACATTATTCTAGAAATATCTTTCCAAAATGAGTGTACATTTGTGTATGGAAATAATGTCCTCCACACAATTAAGTCAAACTTGCAACTCAGATGCTGGACATTTATAATGAGCTGACGTCTTACAAACTGTATTCTTACTGCTTGCAAAATATGACACTTTTAAATCTGCCATGATATGTTTTTGCCTAGTGAAGACCAGCATATATACCCTTGAACACTTGTACAGGTGCAAAATAATGTCTTTATATTTTAAATGCACTATTTTGCCAACTGGTAGGAATGTTTAGAGCAAATGTGATCTCCAACGCCTACGTAGATCTGATTGCCTGCTATACTTTTGATCGATATACAAGCTGTTGTTGTTACTATTTACTTGTGTTTCTCTGCTTACAGAACTTGCCACCCCTTTTCTTTTACATGGCACCGCTTTATCTATGATTTTGGGTTCCTTACACCTTCTAATCACTGCAAATGGGGGGCTGTAAGAAAAGTTTAACTTTAAAGTTCTTCCACTTTTTTCATCATCTATGGCCTGAGAAATCTCCGCACTATCCCCATGGTCCATTACCATAGCACCAGGGGCTGTAAGCATGTTTTCACCAGCATCTCTGTGAATACACTGTTTAAGCTGTTCTGTAACCCTGACCCAAAACATTACACAGGCTCCAACAAAATATAAGACACCTTGATAAAAAGAAAAAGATGTGACAATGAATAAGCAGCTATTTTTAATGTAATTGATGCATAATCTACTTTTAGTACAATTAAATTTGAAGAAATAATTCCGAGAAATACTATTAATCGATTATATCATGCAATGGATATTCAGAAATAAAATATGAATATGTGATACTTACCACAAGAAATATACATGTGATTGTATGTTTTGTAATAGTCAAAGAGCAAACCTATGAAATAGTGAAAAAAAAGGCTTCAGTGTTTTCATGAGTGATAGACAACTGCGCTAGTTAACAAAAAAGATTATAAAACTTTTTTTGCAAATTTGATACGTCAATACTTCTCTGCCATATTTAAGATAAAAACTATGCCATATTTCTCAGATTTTTATTTCAGATCTAAAAAACAAAAAATCTGTTTGTATTAAAGTAGTACTGTAGCAACCGGAAACCTCCCTTTTGTATACCTGCAACCACAGGACCTGCAACATCACCAAGGCCACATACAATGCATTGGAGATTCTCGGTGGTCTTCATTCTGACCAGTCCCACCATTTGTGCTGCAATGGGTGTCATAAACACAACAAACATGTTACCACAGTAACTCACAGAAATAGTGATAAGAAATTCACCATGAAACGAAGACATAAACTGAGGGGCCATGATCAATAACGTCCCGGAGAGAATGTTTGAGGCAACATATAGACTCATCAAATGACCACAGTTGAAATGTATAGCTGCTGCAGCTGAAAACCACGACACCAGATGGCAGATGTAGTAAGCTGCAAGGAGGTAGATTGCTTGTTTGAGCCCGCCATGTTCCCACATGACCCCTGCAGGTAAATGGTAGGCAATGGCATTACGTGCAAATGCAACCACAAACAAGTTCCCCAGGAACAAAATAAAGCTAGCATTTCGAATTAATTTCAGGAAGCAATGTTCTTCTCCTGGAACTTGTGTCTCTTCTGTGGGTTTCTGTTGACTAGGTTTCTTGTTCCTATGGCTCTTACTGACGGGTTTTAATAGGACAGCAATAATACACAGATGAAAGAGACACCCTGAACATACAAGCATCATTTCTCTCCATGCCATAGTTTCTATGATGCTATCCAACAGACACACGTAGAGGAGCCCTCCAAATGGAATCCCCATATTGACCAACTCTGTCACAAACGCTTGGAATTTGGGGAAATAAATCCACACAGAGGCATGGCTGGCAGAGTTAAATAACCCAAGACCTATACCTAAATCAAGGAAATTTACATTAAAAAAACAATACGGGTGATTATTTTGATAACAAAGTTATATAAATTGTTGTAATATGCATTTTTGACTATTAAAAATATAGGAGGGCAGAGATGAATTATAGGAGGGCGGAGGGCCCGTCACCTTGAATGCTAGGGAGAACATAATAATAAGAATAAAAACCAATTGATTGATTGATTGATTGATTGATTGATTGATTGATTGATTGATAAAAATTATTCCAAATGCATTTTTTTCCCAGATGATGTCATTTATGTGTATCTTTCAAAAGATTTTAATTTACGAAACCATCTGTCTACAGATGACAGAAATTATTGAAATTGATGTATTACATCAACATTGAGGTTTCTTTTTGTAGTTTCAAACGTCTATCTATTCAGTACCTGAGATGACCCCATATGAAATGATAACTTCAGCAAGTGATTGAGCAAAGCTAGCAAAAAAACACCCCAAACCACAAACAACTGCTCCCGCTAAGGCAATGGGTCTGGCACCATATCTTGATGTGAGTGGTGCAAACAGAGGAACTGGAGAAAAATATCCCCAAAAATCAATAATTACTTTAGAAAAATAGAAAACAACCCACCATTTTTTACTAAGTATGATAAAAAAGCAACACAGAATGTATTAATTAATTTTTACTTATATTTTCTAAATTTGTGTAAAGATTACCCACAGTAGAAATAAAAGGTAGAGTTTATCAAATCGGGCACAAAACAACTATGATGAAGAAAAGGAGTGCTGTTATGATGAATTTAATGCAAAATTTCTGTTCCCTTTTCAAGAACTTTTTCAACTTAGTGTCTTGATTTTTGGTTCCTTATTGTATGAATGCATAGCCTAGGCCTAAAGGTCGCAAAACAGTAAAATGATTCACTAATTTCACATAATATTGTCCAAATTCATTTCGAATAGATTCGTGTAGATTCATCTAATCAGGTATAGTTCAATATAATATGACTAAACTTTTGACTGATTAACAATTTTAAAGCTTACATATAGATATGACTGTTCTAACGCGAATATGGGAAATTATTATTATTATATAGATAGCTTTCAACTTCTCTGTCTGAAGTCTTTTTGAGATTGAAAAAGACTTCAGACAGAGAAGTTGAAAGCTATCTATGGAAGCTTTAGAATTGTTAATCAGTCAAGGATTTAGTCATATCATATTGAATGAAATTATACATTTCTTACCACACAAATTCAGAAGTCCTTGGTTGAGTGAAATGAAAGCCACAGTACACTTGGTTGCGTCTTTTTCTGGAAAGATGTCTAAAAAAATGACATTGAAAACGCCATTGGCTGCAACAATTCCTGACAGGCAGTGACCAAGAAAAGTTGCGACCAAAACAACCCAAGCCCAATCTAGATCTTCTTTGGAATGGTGTAAGTTATCAAAGGCTTGAACCATGGTTATATCGTTGGAGGCGTGGTTATACGATTCTTCTCAGTAGAGTTCTACTTTATATGCATCTCCACGTGTTGGTCTGTTTTTGGTGTCTCTATTTTCTCGTATATCAAAGGATTTCATATTTCTTAGTGCATAGCAGATGATCCCATCCGATGTGTCAAAATTCTATTATAAAGATTATCCAGGCTCCAGGTTTTTTTCCCCCATCACAGTTTACGCGGTTAGAACTGAATCCATTTCTTTGAGAATTCTTCTTGATCTTATGTATTTAACTTATATATTCCCGTCAGATATCACAACTAATGGTAGCTTGCAAAAATGTAACTGAAGACAATGACCAAAGTATCTAGTGCATGAGGCAAAACTTCTTAGAAAGGGGTAGTGATTTTGTTCATTTTATCGTGGAAAAAATAGCTAACGTGAATCAGCACGTGCAAGCGCGGTAGGAAGTAGATCATTTTGCGTTTTTACTCTACTTCTAGAAATACTGTTATGATAAGTTAACATGTACTTTTGTATCTATATCCAGACTGAGTATATAGAGACTGGTGCTATTATAATTACTTTGGAATATTCTATTCAAGCAAAATCAATATAATATTTTGGTTTTTGAAGAGGATGAAATAAAGACGCAAAACTAATTTCTAAAATATTGAATACAAAATTATTTTATTTATCACAGGTGCACAGTATTTTTTGTTGCAGACAATGGACCAATAAGGAAGGCCCGAATATTGATGAACAATTTTTTCATACATATAAATAACAAAATAATGAACAATAACAAAACATATAAAAACTGTAATGAAAACAAAGAATTAACAAAAAAACATTATACATATACAAACATTCTGTAGTGATGGTAAAGGAGGAGGACATATCTCTGGATTGATAGTTTTTTAACACTATGCACATATAAAGACTATCTTTAACAACAACCAACCATGATATTCATACCACTAAAATATTGAAAGTGAGTCTGAAAATAAATCTACCAAACAAACTTTACAAACTAAAATCAACATGTTTGTTAACAAAAATAAGAAACCCAGCAGAAACTTGAAACAAAACTTAATAATAAGATATTATAACTTGATAAATAGATAAGAAACATGGAAGAAAAACATAGGACATTTCATTTGGCCAACAAAACACTTTTCAAATGTTCTGCAAAAAAAATCAAATCACATTTTTTCCTTAATCAACAAACGCATATTAATAATACAAAGACCATTGAAATAAACAAATTTCACAACAACACAAAAGTTCTACTTATATTTAAAGATAAAATTATCTATTTTTTTCTCCTATATCTTTTGTTTTTTCTTTGTTCTTGGAATTGCTAATATTCAAGTCATTTCTTGAAGAGTTTCTTGAAGAGGTACACACAGTTGGAATAAAACTAATGCCAGTATCAGTGCTTTCTAGGGTTTCTGAACTAACACTTGTATTTTTACATTTATCTTTCTTCGTGAGGGTCCCATTGTACCGTTTTAATCTCTCCAGGGATAGTCGATTTTTTTCTTCGTAAACGAAAAACTCCCTTTTGCTTGCTTTAGTCAAGTTATTTCCTTCATTGTCTGAATAAGAAATATCTGAATTTTCTAAAAAATCTGGATTCTTTCTTTGATGCTCTGCTAGTTTGTCAAGGCGTTTTTGAATAGATTTGTACTCCAATGCAAGTTCTCTTCTTGATAGTTTTTCATCATTGTCTGAAAACCAAAACTCTGAATTTGATAAGTCTGAATTATTTGATATTCGATCTGACCTTGGCTTTAGTTTGTTGAGGCGTTTTCTAATATACTCGTACTCTAATGCAAGTTCTCGACTTTTTATTTTTTCCTCACTTTCTGAAATAGAATGATATGAATGTTCCAACACTATAGAGTCCTTTTTTGCTAATGGTTCTCCGTTGAGAAGAATAGTAGGGGCATCATACAACTTGACATCCAGAGAATTATTGCGGGCTGAAATCTTTATTCTTTTCTGGAAAAAAGTGTAAAAAAATCAAAAAGTTATAATCATTAAGGCCTAAATTTCATCTAGAGTAGTTCGACACTTTCAACTTTTGCTCAAGGTATAAAGCAAATGAAAAATATTTTTAAGTGATTAAAAGGAAAGAAAACATACCTATATTTAATATTTTTTTAGTAATGAAATATTATTCAAGTTTTCGCTTCTTTTAATGAATGGTTACCTTACTAAATTTCAAACAAAACAGCTTTAACAATGAGCGTGTAGCCGGAGGCTGTCCAACGGGCGATAATAGGCTAGTTCGGTTGCTCTGTCAAAATATTCTCTA
>JAVSBT010410068.1:0-10721 GCA_033118115.1 Pharyngocirrus eroticus
GATCGCACCACACTCGCATCGCACTCGTAATTTTGAAAACACTGGTGCGTTTAATCGCACTCGTGAAAAAAAAAAAACTTGTTGCACCAAGGCTTTTTCTAGATTTCAAGGCCTGGTCATGGCAGAATGTGCATTTTTTAAATTCTACACATTTTAACGTCATTTTGCAAACCTAAAGTGAAAAAGGTTTTCCTTACTTGCGTGGAGTTTGAACAGGAGTTTAACTGTGTAATCATACAACTGACATGAATCCAGTATACAAAGAATTAAAGGCGCCAAACGACACTGACCAGAACTTGTCATTGAATTAGACCGTGACATGTCCATGGATCCAAACACTGAAATAAAAAAAAGAATATAAAATAAAACATTTATGCGGGCTTTGAATTTCATAACAAAAATACAAAAGGAAAAAACTTAGATTTTGAAAAATAACGGTACAACACCTCTTTATGGGACAGTGGAAAAAACTTCTAAATGTCTACCCTCTGTACTGTACTGAATAATTATGTAAAAAAAGAGGTGGTGCTTCTGCTGACCATTCAGCTGTCATGGGCATTCAAGACAACACATTTATAGGAATATATTTCCAAAGTAAAGTATCATACACAATTTTCATACAGACACCTAACTTTTTTCAGACTCATCGCGATATATACAGCATTTTTAAAACCTATATAGCAATGAGTTAGGCGCATGAACTTTTACTTTTTGAAATAAGCCTATTTGTAGTCTCGAGTGCACATGAGCTGTAAAATGGTCAGCAGAGGCATAAACCTTTTTGTGCTGGTGCCCCATTCAAAAAGTTTTATGTATACAATGAAGGGTGTGACAAAGACAGATGTTCAAATAACAAATAATCAAATAATCATGATAATCCTGTACCTGCTGCTTGTAATCCAAGGATATCATCCATGTAATCTAACATGTCAACACTCAGCTCAAAACTGGAAAAAATATACAGAAATATTTGTTAATAATAATAATAATAATAATATAATTTTGCATATTTGCATGAGAATGGTGAGAACCCGAACCATTTTATATACTAACTATCATGTGACCAATAGTGAAAAAGAGAACACCAAAACTATTTTAGACGGAGGATTTTGTTGTTTCGATTTACTTGAAAAATTACATTTAATATGATATATTTCAACTCAATCTCAATCTGTAATTTTTGATTATGAAATCACTCACTAATTGTTGACATCGTTTGCACAGATTTTGTCAAGCTGACCTTCTTCAAGGTTCAAATTGCCAGGGAAGTCTGGATTCTGAAATGTTTAATCATAGTGTTTTCAGGTCATTCCAGAGTGACAAGTGATTAAGGAAAATTTATCTCCTAATTTTTTTATCATTCTGTTCACAGAGCACTTTAATGAAAGACACTAAAATATTTTTTCAAAAAGGAACTAAATTTTCAGCATAATTTTACAATTTTTCACAATAGATCCTAACTAAAATCTGAATGACTTTTCAAAGATTATTTTCCAGATGAACACAAGTGCATTTTGGGTACTAGTAATTGTGACAGTAAAGAATACATTTACCTGTCTATGAAATGCTAGCTTCTGTGCCAATAATTTGGTGTAGTGTGATATAAGTTTTCCATAGCCTTCTCTCAGATGTCCCTGTATGATAAAAAAAAAACCCAGATATAAATGAGAAATTTAAAGAACAAGTTTACAAAATGAGTCAAAATATTGTATTTAATCATATATGAATTCGGCAATAGCTATATGCTTGGTCATAACAAAGTTAATGATTTCTTAATATCAGACTTCGTCTCTAATTACAAAATCATCATTAAAGTTCATAACTAAACAATAATGGCCTGCATGCAGTATTCCTATATTGAATATTATGACACAGTCTGACATCTGAATCAGTGTTCTGAAGATGACATTGTAAGATTGTCGAAAATTTAACAACATGTATTTGTCTTGAAAATAAATCAAGCAACATGATTTTTGGAGTTATTATTATTCTTTATTTCTATGAGTTATCAGTTGGCAATGGAATCTGACATCTATTACCACCATTCCAACAAGACCTCAATATAATACCACTACTCCTATAAGTTATAACACCTCAATCTAATACTACCAACGGCAGCATAATTAGAATCCTCAACAATGTTCCTGCTTAGGGCCAGGGCATAACAACATCAACATTATCAGAAATGAAAACGATTGAATATAACATCATGTGTTTACAGCATTATGTGCATGTATTATGAAGGAGATTAGCATGTAAATCCTATAAGTCCATAAGCTATAGATTACTCACCCATAATTTTCCTAAGTCTTTGATGTAGCCTCCATACTTGATGCTTTCCTTTGCGACCTATAATCAAATCAACAAGCTTTTTTTCTAGATTAGTTTTATCAAAACGTATTTTTTTCCTTCTAAAAAAAATCTTCTATGAAAGCTCATCTGTGTTGAATTTATCTGAATATGTTTCAGTCAGGTCTATTTTCAGTCAGGTAGTTAGCAGTGTCATAATTTTTCAAACTTAATCGCAACCATGAAGCTGCATCCCAATGTCTTAACATGCACAATGAGATAATGTAGCCTGTAGGGTTTTTCGAAAAATTCTATACAGTTCTACCTTAATATTTTGTATGAGATCATTGTAGCTAAATTGTTCCACAATGGGTGTGATTTTAATTCTAAATCTAACACTGGATATAATTTATATTATCTATTTTGATGAATTATTTTTTCCTGATTGGATGTCATATTTACCCCCCCGCTTTTTTTTTCATACATGTACAGCAAAGTAATTTTTTCAAACCCATAAAGTGTATCTAATATTCATTGAATTAACTTCTGATCATGACTCTTAGTCATTTCTTAAGAACATGGCAATAACAACAGACAGTTTCAAAGTCCACCTTTAGCAAACTTGAGGACCTCTTCATGAAAATAATTATTTCAGTTTTGGCTCGTTCAAAAAATGTGTCAATGTAAAGCTAGCAATGACTTACATAATGATGAGGGTAATATCCTAATTGGATAGTCCCTACTATCCCAGGTATCAAGAAATATATATACTATATACATAGGGTGGGACAGGGTATTTAAAAAAATACATACGATCAGATTGACAAAGGAAACAGTGATTTCCGAAAGCTCTCGTGAGTAAACTTTAAAACCAGTCAAAAGTTTTAAAACTATTAGACTAAACAGTTTTTGTGTTACGACAAGTGGATTTTTTACCACCAGTACCCTATGGGACAGTTGAAAAAGATTCTTATGTCAACCCCTGCCACTAGGTTGTCGTTGATTTTTGTTGTTGATATTTTTTCATTCTTTTTTCCCAGTTAAATCAAAATAAAATGTAAATGTTATTTTAAGTACTGATATGTACATGTATTTCTTTTATGTCCATCAACTCCTACAATCTTTTGAACTTTCAAAATAGTACTCGTAACTCTAATATTTCAATATTAGAATCACCATCAGATTATATGAATAATATTTGCAAAGGACATGCAAACGTCACTAGTATTATTCAATGACTGACCGCATCATCTTTTAAATATGTATTTGACAAATTGACTCATTCATCACTGCAATAACCAGCATGAGTACTCACTAATGTGGTTCACATTACTGCTTTAACATTTCAACATTCACTGGGGCATTATTAAATTCAAAGCATAAAAACATGAAATGTCTGCATTTGACCCTATTCTAAGTCAAAGTTCATTCCTGTGTATATTTTTGTAGATTTTTACATAATTTTCATGTCATGAATGTTAGTATTTATAGCATTAGGTTTACTGAATGGTTTAGGGGGATTAGTGACGCATCATTGACACACTATAGTATTCTGTAATTCAATTTCATGATCATTTTTTCTCTACTGCAGATCTGACACGATTTATTCGTAATAACTTCACCAATGTGTCTTTTTTTAATCACTCATTTATTTATCAATATTTTTTTGTCTTAAAAATTCTTATTTTTATGTTTCACTTTACTTTCATCTGTTTAAGTGTTCAATTTTCTGTCTAGTGGCTTGCATTTTGTTTGTTTGTTTGTTCGCTTGTTTGTCTGTTTATTGGCATATGTGTTTGTATGTTTGTTTCTTTGCTTGTTTGTCTGTTTGTTGGTAAATATATATAATATATGCATGCTTGTTTGTTTGCTTGTTTGTTTGCTAATTTATCCGCATATGTGTTTGTTTTTATGTTTGTTTATTTGAGATTTTTGGTGTTGTTTGTATCTTACTACAACTATATTTTAAGCTGTCTAGTTGTGTAATGAACTAAATGTTGCTACATTATAAATCTAAATATCAATAATATCACATTTATTTAACATCTTACAATACATTGTTTTACCATCTTACACTTACGTCTGAATGTCCCTCTCTGAGAACTTTGTGTAGTACATGACAGAATTTCCATGCAATGATTGGGTGTCCCTGTAATGGCATTTTTGTGACGACATGCCAAAACATACTACAACCCTTCTCCTGATGGGTCCCAATAATGGCAACTTTAAAAAGTTAAAGAAAATCTGGATTTCTGATTAGAGTTGGATACAAAAATATCCTTCTTGAAACTTTAAAAAAAGGGGGACATATTCCCATTGAATGTTCTTAAAAAATCGATTGAATTGTACCAAAATAGCCATAACTTGTTTATTAAAAAAAATGCCCAACTTTTTAAGTCATGAAATCACAATAGATTACAAATTTACATCTTAATGATTAAAAAAATATCCCACTGTCAAAAGTATACTATAAAATCTGAGAGAAAGGCTGTATCTAAAGTATATCTACAAGTATATAATAACTCAAAAATGTTCACAAAATATGTATAAATAATCAAAGATCATATTGGTTTATTGACTTCCTTCATATTCATTGTTAAATGTTAGGAAGTTAGTTTTGTAATATCATGCATGTTGAAGTCTACACTGAATGGTTTAAGTTAGGCTTCCGTTGATAAACTGTTTACAAAAGGATACTGCGGACATGTTTTTCTTTGACTGGATTTTCCTGTGTGCTTATAGCTTTGTTCAAGCTCAAATTCTGAAAAGAAAAGAAAAAAAAGATTTTTTTAAGATCAGGTATTTTCTTTCTGTAATTCCTTTACTCAACCAATTCACAGAAACATTTTTTTTGCTACTGAAGTCTTTACTGGTTTAAATTCAAACAGGGGGGGGGGGGCAGCACTTTGAACAAATGATAGAAAATTGAACTGCAATGTTAAAAATACAGAGGTGGTCTTTCAAAACTAGGAGTCATATTTGATAAGAAGAATATGTTTAAGATGAGTCAGAGTTGCTTGCCTCATAAATAATATTTTCAAATCAAAATATTTTCCACAAGTAATTAACATTGTCCCTTGATTTATAGCCAAAGTCTGTACAGTAAACTAAGAGATAATGAATTGTAGGAAATGCCAGCTTCTACAAAATTGATCTTTGTTTTGTTTTTTAAATGCAGAGTTTGAAAGCTGCAAATAAATTCAACAAAATCTCCCCCTCTGTGTGCTCCATAACAAACAGCATGTAACTGATTGTTATTAGTTCTCCATCCACTTTCTCTAAAATCAATCTTCATAGCTTTTTCAAGAATGTCTTTAACCTCCCTGCATCCTAACCAAGAAAGTCTTTAACATCCCTGCATCCTAACCAAGAAAGTCTTTAATATCCCTGCATCCTAACCAAGAATGTCTTTGACATCTCTGCATCCTAACCAAGAATGTCTTTGATATATCTGCATCCTAACCAAGAATGTCTTTAATATCCTTGCGTCCTAAACAAGAAAGTCTTTAATATCCCTGCATCCTAACCAAGAAAGTCTTTAACATCCCTGCGTCCTAACCAAGAAAGTCTTTAATATCCCTGTATCCTAACCAAGAAAGTCTTTAATATCCCTGCGTCCTAACCAAGAAAGTCTTTAATATCCCTGCATCCTAACCAAGAAAGTCTTTAATATCCCTACACCCTAACCAAGAAAGTCTTTAACATCCATGCACCCTAACCAAGAAAGTCTTTAATATCCCTGCATCTTAACCAAGAATGTCTTTGACATCTCTGCATCCTAACCAAGAATGTCTTTGATATCCCTGCTGCTGCATCCTAACCAAGAATGTGTTTTGATATCTCTGCTGCTGCATCCTAACTAAGAGGGTCTTTGACATCCTTGTATCCTAAGCAAGAAAGTCTTTGACATCCTTGCATCTTAACCAAGAATGTTTGGCATCCCTGTATCCTTACCAAGAAAGTCTTTGACATCCCTGCATCCTATCTAAGAATGTTTTTCACATCTCTGCATCCTAACCAAAAAAGTCTTTGACATCCCTGGATCTTAACCAAGAAATTCTTTGCATCCTAAGGCTAACCAAAAAAGTCTTTGACATCCTTGCATCTTAACCAAAGTTTTTTTACTAACGAATACTGACAACTGAAACTGAGAAGCACCACTGATTTTTTTTTTGTACAAAGAGACAAAATCCTTTCTACAGAAAAAAAATGAATAAGTTTTGTTAAGCCTTCTGAATATGGAATCATCTTTCATTTAACACTGTGCCCTCCTAGACTATAGTGTCATATGATGTAAAAGAACTTATCCTCCTAATACCTCTCGATATTTTTTGTATTAACTTTGAAATACTTTTCCACTTATTTCCTCTTGAAAAGACTTGCATTATAACAAATCAATATCAATATATAGACTCCTTGAATGAAGTGAGAACCAAGTTATATCTCAATCACTGATTATTTCACTTTCAGCAGCATGCTACATTTTCCAAAGCTCATACCGATTCAAAATAAAAAAATGTTTTTTAATACTTTACTACACTTGATTCAACAACATAAAAACACACCAAAAAGTCAACCTTCATGCGGCATCAACTTCAATTTTTTTGAAAATCCCCAAAAAATAACATTATCATTTTTTAGAACATCTTTATATCTGCAGCTAAGATATTGTATCCTAGAATCTTATACAAATAAAAATATGGCTGAATAAAGACTTTAAGTGATAAAAGTCTCTAAAAAAATGGCAAATTTGAAATTTCTCAGCCAACTTTTGTTTTATAAATAAAATCAAGTGTAGAAAAGTTTAACTAATATAAAATTGTAGCTAAGGGTGTCTTTGAGCCAAAAATATATACTTTTGTTGCATATTTTTTAAAAGGATAATTTTGAACATATGCTAACAGCTTGCACAATGTCAAAAAAGAGCTCAGAGATCACCAGCTGAGTGGAGAGAATGTTGGCAAATAATAGTATCTATGGAACTAAATTTCATACCTTTAAAAAAGAAAAGTCATAACATTCCTCAATTATCACAAACAATCAAGCAGAAAAGGGGAAGTGAATAACTTCAATTTATGAAATCATTATTTAGTCTACAGCCAATTTGTGAACCATTTCACGCTGAGCTGACAGTTTCATATTCCAATAAGTGGAGGTATACTAGTATTCAGAATATTATAAACATGGTTTCTTGATACTAAAGGAATCAAAATAATTCAAATTTACAGGGGAATTTAACATTGGATATCTGTTCAGAAATTTCTTTGAAGTTGCAAAAGCCTATTCAGGCCAGATGTCATATATTAAATTCCAATAATTATGGATTTTTATAATGCTATTTTTTTACACATTTCCTTATAAGATAACAAAAATCAAAAATTAATTACAGTAGGAGCTAAGATTACTACAGCCTTTAACAAAAAATTCTTTTTAAAAAAATTCTACAGCCTTTAACAAAAAAATCTTTTTAAAAAAAAACATTGACCTATAGTAATAAAAAAAAAATGTTTTTAATATTCTGAATACTAGTGTACTGTACCAGCGTACATAGTCATCTGATTTGAGCCAACTTTTTCCAAGGTTTGTTAATATAAATTGCAGTACATGTGTACACATTGGAATCTCTAGCCTACACAGTAACATTGCAGATTTCTGTTTGTAGCTAATTGAGTAGCTTTACAAGTACATGGTATTTTCATTAAATAATATGGTATATGACATTATAACATGTAACTCTATTGTACTAGTATATAGTGTATGTATTTCCATTATAAGGAAACAATTCACCTCAAAGTTCTCAATTCAACAAGAATTTTATAGAATCAGAAATGTTGTTTACTATTGATTCATTTTGATGTATTATCCATTATTCATGGAAACAAAAAATGAAGAATGAGTAATAAACAGACATTTTTCTTCAGTACAACACACATTTATTAAAGGACACTTTTAGGGCTGAGATGTCATATCACCACGAGAATAAAGTGTTTTTTCAGTCTACTTAACCACTGTAAATGCAGAAATATCTATGTTTGTTGTTGTAACTTGTTGTTTTACTGATGAGGGAGAGGGGCAGATGAAACACATTTACAGAGTGAAATTATTGAGCGCATAAAAAAGTGTTCTATTCAACTGGCAGGAGAAGGGGGGGGGGGTAGGGGTCTGTATAAGTAAAAATAGTTACACCATTGGGTTTGGCTACAAAATCTCATGTATACAGAATAATAAGTTATCATCTAATAGTGTCTGTTTTCCTATGATATATGTCTATACATCTAATATCTATAACAGTTTCAAAGCTTTGAGCCACAAATGTGTCATTCCAGAAACTAGACTTTTAATTTCTCTTCACTCATCTAGCACATGTTAACGTTACCATAGGCTATAGAAAAATTATACAACACACTTAAATATAATAGACAATTACCTTTAGCACACTATACCATCATCAGCTCAAATGTACAAGTTAAAGCTGCAACAATACTGTAAACTCTTACCAGACTTCTATCCAATGTATTTATCAAGAAGATAAAAACTATTGGAATTTACCAATGTTGTCATTACTTGAGGGATAAGTGACATCAATTTCAATGACTGACACTCATAATCATGTTTATTACAAGAATTATAATAATTCCAAAAATATATTTCACCTCATAACAACTATCATGATTTACATATCTCAAATGTTCTGTTACTCAAACTGTAGACTAGTCTAGTGTACAGTAGACTGTAGATTTTATGGGACCCAGTGTCACTGTCAGATCATGACTGATTACTTTCATCGTAGTATAACTTCATAACGCAACATGATGGTCAAAATCACCAGTTGTACTCATTAATTGCTGACTTATGATTAAAACTCCTAGCAGTCAAAGTTTCATATTGTTATTACAACACATATGATCGTGTTTAGATGATTAATAAACAAAAGTACAAACCTGTGCTCTTTCAAAATTCTCCCTCTCTATTTCAAGCTGATTTTTTCCTCTCTGGGAAATAACTTTGGGCACAGTTATTTGCTGTTTAACAGCTTGAATCTTATCCATTTCGTAATGAACTGTCCTTGATACAATGTATCCAAACAAAACCGAAAACTGTGAAAATATCAGTAGCTATATCCCTCATCCAAGTCACCGGAAACCATAATTGATAATAATTTGATGTATCTTTAAAAAACGTGACCGATATATGTGGGTACTTGTTTGTAGAGTCTTTAAGTATAAATTATCGTATTATATTTTTCTGCTATGGGGAAAAGTATTTAATATAAACCAATTATGATTAAATGCTACTTGTTTCTGGAGTTTTTTATTTACTTTTAGAGATGAAAAGAAGGTCCGTATAATTAAGGATCATGAATTTAGTGTAAAACAGTAACACTTGATGCATCAAACCATGAATACAGGGGAATACAGGTGTCAATACACAGATTGATGTATTTTTCAATCTTTGAAAGGGAAATTTATCTGGTAGAAAATGGGGATGAAACGATAGACACATATACCCAAATAATTATATCATTTTCATGTGATTGATTTTTATCTATGTAGAAGTGGCTCCATCTAGGAACTTATGGTTGCACTAACCAAGAATACAAGGACAAGGAGCGGACAGAGAGAAAAGTAACAATTGACAGTGCTAGTGACACAAAGTTACCAATCATGCCCGCACTCACAATCAACACTAATGTTGCAAAGGGTTCTATACCCAATTCTTTGAACAAAGAGTTAACAGATTTATTGTCAAAGATACTAGGAAAACCCGAGAAGGTAAACCTTAGTTGGTTTGTGAACTTTGTCATGTATACAGATTAGTCTGTAGTGTAGTATAATAATTGAGCCAGTATGCACTTCTGACTCTGGTAACCCTGGTATGGTATACAGGCATGTACTCCAGGTTAGATGATGTGTAGAAGTGCCTTACTTTAATGTTTTGACAGTGCAACTAACTAAAAGAAATAGGTCGTACCTGGAATCTATATTGTTAATTTGGGAAGATGAAAAGCAAACTTGCACCCCCACCCCTTTCGTTTGTAAAAAATGTGATTGGGGGATGATAAAAAACGTTTATATTAGGATTTACCAATATGAAGATTTGTGGATTTTTATTTTTATTCTTTGGGATCAGGGATTTTGGTTTTAATTTTCTGTAAACTTGGGATTGTACTCGCCTCACCCCATCCCTGTCTTAAAAAAATAATAATAACAGCCCTTATAGAATATTGATAGAAATTTCTATATTTCTTCTTCTCTTTTTCATTTCAGTACATTGCTGTTCACATCAATCCAGACCAAATGCTTACTTTTGCTGGAACAAGTGAACCAGCAGCTCTGTGTACACTTATTTGTATTGGCAAACAAGGTATTGAAGAAAACAAATCACACACAGCCGCCATAATGGACAAACTTAAAACGGACTTGGGGATTCCA
>JAVSBT010410179.1:0-10721 GCA_033118115.1 Pharyngocirrus eroticus
AAAAATCATGTTGTGTTTTAGTACATTACAAAAACAAACGTAGACAAAATAAGAATATCACAGTTATAACAATGAGTTAAAATCAACAATCATGATGCATTAGGCTACGACAGAACAATTCTATGAAATGGTAAAATTGATCGATAAAGAATCCACACATACATACTTTGTTAAAGTAATTAATAGATGATCTCAAATTAAAGGTAACACAACATCATGATATCAACATTTCAATTATCATAAATCTAATTAAACCTCCATTTCAGCAACACATTTTCACATATGAAATAACATAATAATCATCATGATTAAATTGGTTATAGAAATTATATCTATTCTTCTATGGTTAACTTAAAGCTCATAGCTGAAATTTGATAATATACTTCATTAGAATATTCATACATGTAGGTTATTTGGTGATACAAAGGCTACCTGTAGCCTATATTTAGTACTAAACTTCAACCAAAATGTCTTTGAATTGATCCTTCATGCAGTCAATCGCAGTATACATGGAATGTTTCATATTCAAAAAGTTTTCAAAAAAATGCTTTCAAAAGTAGTTGTTAAGATATGCATTTGGTGTACAAGTTGACATGATTATTTCTTGGCAAATTTTTTGTCCCCTTCTTTAGACACAATTCCTTTAGCTCTTAGCTCTTCTCTGACTCTCTTCAAATAATCAGGATCTGGATATCCGCATCTACAAGAAATAAGAATAGAAACTTGTGGGTTGACTTTCACATGCTATCTCATACAATTAAGATAAAAGGGGTTTGACCGTAACAAATATGATAAGTCTATCATTGAGAGAACCTTTGTTTAATAAATTTGAACACTAAAAAACTTACGGTGATCCACTAATTACAGTTTTGTGATGAATATCATTCCATACAACACAGTCATCCCTATTATTGGTCACTGATCTTCCAACTGTAAAGATATGACGCTCATCAAATGCTTTTTTTAAAAGATTGGCAACATCTCTTCCTTCATCGTTGTTAGGTAGGTATCCAGTTCTGAATATGCTATAATAAGGCTTTCCAGGATTTGGATGTCTGTCCTGAAATCAAAGGTATATATAATATAAATCAATTTACATTTCCCTTTCCCATCATATTTATTACAACTTATTAAACTTTTTAATAATCATATTTTCAAGTTTTTGAGAGAAATTATGTTGCATTTTACATCGTCAATATTATTAGGGTCTGACAAAATTACATTTTAATCTTGTTTACTAATAAAACATTTAAGTCCAAAAAATTTGATTTTCATGATGTTGTTTCTTATGTTAATAATTTTTCCTCAGGTTAAGTTTACTAACCGTTTGTATTCCACTTGATATGCAATACTGTATTTTAATACTTCCACATCTGCCATAACCGGGCAAATTAATATATCTATCAGTTGTAATTGTACATGTGCCTGGTGGTTGGTTTCCTTTGATTTTTCCAAAAGGTACAAAGCATTGAGGACATTTTGGACCAGATATCTTCTCATGTTGATCTATGCAGTCTTTACAATATCTATGCTTACAGGGGAGCACTTTTGGGTTCTTGGGTTTGTCAATACAGATACAACAGTCATCATCAATGTCAATTGAATAATTTTCACTTTTAGGATTCATATGGCTCAAGTGTCTTGGGACAGCTACAACGGCTTGTCGATTATTTTGACCTGGTGTTGAACATAACATTGTTTTTGCACCCTGTGCACTTTCACTGGAACCTTGGACTCTTCTAGCATTGCTGCCATAACTACCTTTCCCTTCAATGTTTTGCCATTGCCGAGATAAACTTGGTTGGTTTCCTTTGATTTTTCCATGAGGTACAAAGCACTGAGGACATTTTGGACCAAATATCTTCTCATGTTGATCTATGCAGTCTTTACAAAAACTGTGCTTACAGGGAAGAACTTTGGGAATCTTGATTGTGTCCATACAGATACAGCAGTCAGCACTGTAGGTACTATCACAAGTCCCTGGTGGTTGGTTTCCTTTGATTTTTCCAAAAGGTACAAAGCATTGAGGACATTTTGGACCAGATATCTTCTCATGTTGATCTATGCAGTCTTTACAATATCTATGCTTACAGGGAAGTACCTTGGGAACCTTGATTGTGTCCAGGCAGATACAGCAGTCATCATCTATGTTATTTGATTGACCTTCAAGTCTTGGATTCATCTGATTGCCAGCTCTTGCAGTGGCTGCAGATGCTTGGTGTTGATAAGATCCTGGTGATGAACTATACATTCTTGTCTCACTCCATGCATTTTGGTTGGAACCTAGCTTTGTCTTGTTTTCTCTACCTTGCATGTCTTTAGTAGCTGCTGCTGTTTGTTGCTGGTTGTTTCCTGGTGATGACATATTCCCTCTATGTGAATTCCATGGATTTTGGTTAAACCTTTGACCTTGTGCATTGTAGTTTCCATGAACTATTCCCCTTCCTGTTGGTTGCATACTTGACTTGGCCCCCAAGCCAGCCATTGATTCATGGTCAATTTCTGGACTAGCACCAAATTTATCTGTTTGCTTTTTGATTTCTCTCCTAAAATAACACTTCAGGGCATCATTACCTCCACACTTTTCATCAATATTCTCATTTTTTACCTCCATCTTTTTTCCATTTCCCAATCCAAGGTTGCTTGTCAATTCTTCCAATTCTCTCACAACATCACTTTTCTTTTCTGTTTCTAAATCCTGATGATTTGTTACAGGTCTGTCATTGTCCACTCCTCCCATGGCAGTAACATTGCTGTTATTGTCTTTACTTTTATTTTCACCATTACTTTCATCAAGATCACAATCACCTCTAACATCATTATCCATATTTCCATTATTTCCATCACCATCTTCACTTGCAGCATCATGTTTTGAATTCTCAAATATCTTTTTATCATCTCCAGCATTATCAGGTTGCTTATTTTGAACTTTAGTTGCATCTTTACTAGCTTCATTAACATTGACAAGATTTACAAGTTTGCTTTTATCTTCCTTGGATTCAGGTGTACTGCTAATTTTTGTTGTCAATTCTGCTGGAGAACTGCTGTCAGATGACGTTTTATAATACCTGTTATACAAAGCATCAAGTTTGCACTGTTTAGGGTCCAGCTCTGGTCTTTGGTTGCTTTCTGTACTGGACAATCTGGTCTGATCTGCACTACAGCCATCATGTGGAGTATCAATGTCAGGATTTTGTCCTTTATGGTCTTCAGTACTGGCTAAATGAGTAATACCTTCCTGTGTGCCTTCTGGCTCATCACCAACAGCCACCTGATGCACCTCCATTGGTTCCGCTGCATTAGATTTGTCTGGACATAAGATTTTAACAAGACTGTGACATTTCTGTAACATTTCATCTTCTTGTGAAACTGATGTATTCTGGAAGTTCTTTGTAAAAAACAGTACAAATTTTCCTTCTTCATTGATAACTCTTTTTTCTACTATATCAGCATTATATTTCTTCTTCATATTGTCTAGCATTGAACTATTGTCCTTCACGATTTTGTCATAAACTTTTTGTTCCACCAATAAACAATCTGCTGTTCCCCAATATTCATCTTCCTTTGCTGCCATAGATTTTTCCTTTGCCGGAGTCTCTTTTTCTAATTCTAGATTGTTGTTTTCTTGCAACTTTTCCAAACTCATCTTCCTATCATTTTGCAACACATCTGTTTCCCTTTCTGATGACCGGATGCTTTGATCACTTATGTCTTTAACTCCATTCGTTTCAGTGCCACTTTCGCTTTTATTCTCATCATGTTGACTATTTGTATCAGAATGTTTCTTGCTAAGTTCTAAACGCATAGGGACAAGAGTATCCAACCTCTGTTCACCTCCCCTGTTATTTTGTGATGCATCTGTTTCCCCTTCTGTGGTCTGGGTGGATTGTGTTTTGGTGTTTTTAAGGACAATTTGACTATGAGGCAATAATTCCTCATCTTGTCCTGATCCTGAATTTTCTCCTGGGTGATCAGCTTCATTACTCATTCTTTGTATAGAGAGAGAATCCTTGCCCTTTTTTAGAATCAGCTTATATGTATCAGCTACAGCTTCAACATCTTTCTGTGTGCATTTACGTGTTAACTTTGGTACTAACTCAAGCCTTACAACATCTGAATAATGATAATGTTGTTTGAATGACCTAACAGAATGTACTGCTTTATTTTTTTCTAATTCTTTCTTAAAATCACCCTGTTCTGATATTTTATCAAAACAATATTTAGATATATAAATATATTCAGAATCTGAATCTTTAGAATTCCCTTTCATTTTATAATTCCCAGGATGTGGGGACTTATTGGCATCATCATGATGAGTTGACTGTAATCTTTCCTCTTCCTCTTTATTTTCTCTTTGTTTAAATACATAAGTACTACCATGTTTGTGATTTTCGGCATTATTCCACATAATAACTTCCATCTTATCTATTTTTATATCTCTAGCCTTGTCAATCAAGTCACCTATTTCATCAGGATTCTCTACTGTTGCAAAGTGTTCAGACTGCAGATCAAATGTTTCAGCTACAGCACTACTAGATGCTGCATTGCTGTTATCATCTTCGTTATCTAAATCACTGAAATCACTCTCCCCATTTTTATCGTTATGGTCAATGTTATCATCCTCAATGTCTACTGTGACAGCATTGGAAGTCTTGTTATTTCTATCAGGATCATCCGTCATTCTGTCATGAACACCAGCTTCAGTGTTCTTCTTATCATCATTAGGATCTTCAGGTCCTCTGTCAGTAGCAACTGGTACATTCAAATCATTGCCCCCATCTGCTGCTTCAGGTTTGGGAGCAGGAATGTTTTTGTTATGGCCAGTAGTATCTTCTAGTTGCTCGAAGTGAGTTTCATACCCACCAGCTTCATTGGTAGAATTCACTGAGATGTTGCCCGCATTATATCTAGTGTTACTACCATCTACTGTTGTAGATCCTGCATTGGAAGTGCTTTTTGATGCGAAGTTGGGAGCATCAAGTTTACAATGTATACTGCTTTCTGTATTGTTCTCACTTAATTCGCCACTTTTTCTTTTCATAATTTCTGTTTGTTGTTTTCCAAAGCTCTCTGAATCAGATGAATACGTTTGTTGTGTTATAACCTTATCGTTTTGAGTATTTATGCCTGGCCTATGTTCTTTATTGTCTCCTGAACCATGGTCATTTCCAGTTTCAGTGCAAAAAGCTGGTCCTTTGTTGTCTCTTGTAATACATGTATTTGGATCCATCTGCTTCGTACTATTTATAATATTTCCTCTTTCAGGCTCAGCATGTTGTCCTTCTGGATCTTCTGTACTAATTGGATTGGTATATTCTTTACTGTTCCCCCCACTTTCATTTTTAGGGTCAGTACAGCTATTTTTATTTTGTCTTTGATTCCCTTCTTTCCTCAAATGATTAGCTTCGTCTGTACGTCCTTCATCAGGTCCAGGAGCAGAGCTTTGTCCCTTACTGTCTCCTGCAGTTGAACCAATCCAAACTTCACTTTCATGTTTTTCTTTCATTGGTTGCTTGCTTCTTAAGTCAGCTTCTGGCCCCTTTTGACTTGGAGTTCCAGGAGAATCACCGTCTTCATCTTCTACATGTATTTCTTTCATTTCATCATTAGTTTCAGATTTAGCATAATTCCTACTTTCCCTTAGAGGATTTGCTACACCATTTTCAGGTTCATCCTCTCCACATTTTTTTTTTTATTTTGGTCTGTTTTGTCATCTTCTCTGTCTTCTTTATCTACATAGTTTTCTAGCCCTCTCATTTCAAGTTGTAGACAAGAATCTTTTTCTTCCAAATTGGGAACACTTTCATCCCTTTTCTTCCCAAAATCTTCTTCAACTTCTGTATGAATAGGGTCATCACTTACACCATACATCACCTTCATGTCTTCTTTTTTCAATTCAGCACTACCAGATGCTGCAAGAGATGCCTTACCAATACCAGCTACTTTGGTTGCAGCTGTTTGACTAATAGAGCCTTTTGTGTTGACAGGAATTGGAACTGTAAAAATATGATTTTTATGTTGTGAAGACTTCCTCTAATCTAAGCAATATTCACCAGCAAGAACTCATTTTTCAAAAAAAAGTTTTTTTAATCCTGGGACATGATATTAAAGCTATAAATATGCCCTAAAAGATGATCCTTTTCATTTTTGATATTTTAAAATTTTGAAATTTCTAAGTGACTTGAGTGAAAATTTAAATTTAAAAAATCGACTTTAATTTAAAGCATTATTATTTACTGAAAGTGATCATCTTGGACATATGTTTGGGCATATCAAAAAAAGCAATTAGAATTTAGACCCTCATACTCATTAAATCAAAACTTTGAATGATTTGGTCACAAAGAAATCTTCTACAGTAAATGATTTTTGTCGATGGGTTAAACACATCTTAAAAGCATACGCACACTGTTGTATGCATATCAGCATTATTCTATTGTACTATGATTTAATCTGTCTTTGTAGATTATGAACAATCATAGCTGTGGCATTCATACTAAAAATGTTCATCCTTTTATCTCAAGGTTCACTTTTTATTGGAAGCTTTATTGTTTTTATCATTACTGGTACTATGGAGAAAATATATGATTTATTATAGAGAGCACATAGAGGAAGTTTGTGTGGTATTTTCCACTATATCTGTGGGGGCCTGGTTACCTTATTAAGTATTGTCCTGATATGTGCGAGAATATGTCAAATGATAAAAGTATAGTAAGCTACAATATGATACCACTCAAACTTCACTGCAAGTTGATTTAGCATGTAAAAAAACAACCATAACAGTATCACTGAAATAAATCTTTGATAAAAAAAGCCAAAGATATCATATTTTAGAATGTGCTTTGCTAAAATAAAGTATTTAAGAATTTCTATAACTTCATTTTCAAAATAGAAACGGCTATTTGAAGTATTAAAAGTGGGATTAAATTTGGTATTAAGAACATGTAAAATGGCCGATATTTTTATAGTGACATTTATCACTTCAAATTGCTATTATTTTTATTTTGAAAAAAGCTATTAAAATAATAAGACATGTTATAAACATGTTCTAGATCATATTCACTCTCAGTAAAACCTTTTAAATAGCACTACTACCTTGGTCATCTCTGATACCATCGTCCTTTTTATCAACAGATCCAGCAGTAGAAGCAGCAGCAGTAGCAGCAGTATCATTAGTTTCATCAAGTTGGTTGCTATGGAGAGAAGCTATATTCCTATTAGATTCAAGGACATTTGTAGTGTTTAAAATAATGCCTTTAATCTCTCCTGTACAATCCTGGTCATATTCACCCCATTCGTATTGGTCCTTCAGTTTATCTATTTTTTCCAGTGAAAAGGATTCGTTCAGAGGGGCAAACCTTGACATCACTAATGTATCACTTTCCTTGTATTTCTCAAATTTATCATTGGGGTCTTGGCTCATTTCTCTCAAAACATGTTGCAGGTTCTGTAAGGTATCAGAATCATTACTGATGGTCCTACATCCTGTTACCCCACCCCATGCTTCTTCTTTATATCTATATGATCCAGAAGAACTGATAGAATTTGGACTATAAACATCAACCAAATTTAGAAATTTCTGCAGCATTTCCTCTTCATTTGACCAAGCATTGTTATCTGAATTTCTCATGAAGAATACCATAACTTTCCTTTCTTGGTTTTTGGCCTTTTTTACAACCACGTCACAGTTATATTTTGTCTTCATATTTTCTAGCAAGGTTTCACAGTCTTTTAGAATGTTATCATTAACGTCTTTGTCCACTAACAGGCATTCAGGTATTCTCCATTGTACACCACTTTCTAAATTTGACTTTGAATGATAGCTTTTTGCCTGTTTTGCCCTGGCCCCAGGTTTGTCTGGATCATTATTGGTATCCATGTTGCCATGTAAATCATCTGCTTCATCCATGTTTGGTTTTCTTTGGCATCTAATAGTCTACTTTTATATTTCTTGCTTGCTTTACCCTTAGCCGTTGGGGGGCTGTAGAGGCACCACAGATGTTCTGACAACTCTCCTCCAACAGTCTCAGTCCTCCTTTTTATTAGAGAGATATATCCCTATGCAATTTTAATATCTCTACCAAGTCCTAATTGCCAAGTCTTATAAGTAAACCTATATTAAGTGTGCCAAAATACTAAACACTTAATCTTTAATCAATCGTCTTATGGTGGGTTAAAGTACATGTAATGTTATAAAGATAAAGACTTGGTCCATTTGATTAGATGCAAGTTATCAAAATAACCTCAAAATATTTTTTCATAACATAGCATTAATAATTAATAACCTTTATAACATACAATGTTGATTTTCAAAGGGCCCTTATACATGAAATACATGAGTAGTAGAGTCTGTTAGCGTTATGATCAAACAAATTTGGTATAGCTTAACCACTATAATTTTTAAAAACTAGATATACATTTACTTTCAAAAAGGCTGGGAAACACTCTTAGGGCCTGGGCAAACATCTTTAAAATTGGCAATTTGTAGTAAAATGTTGACAAAAACAGGATAAAGAAATAGAAAATACTTTGTTAATTATTCAAATTTAAGTAAACATTTTGAAAATAAATTATGACGATACAAGGCTTATATATCTCATAATCTTATAATGATAAAAAAATAAAAACTTTGTTCAAAAGTAGCCAAAATATGCCCTAATTTTTGAAACTTGAGGAACTACTATATGAAATGCATACACAGAGGATATAGATGTGATTGATAAAGTTATTTTGGCAACCTTAGTACTCATTTTGACCACGAGCATGAAAACCACATAATTATTTCAAACTTGGATATTTAGTAATATATAAGTTCCATCTTCATAGACAGTTTCACAACCATGCCACTTCCACTGCATTATGGATTGAAGTCAATGTGAAGAAAAAGTTCTTGGTGATTAAAAAAAATCTCTTTTGAAAAATACTTCAGTATGATATTATAAAAAAGTATGATATTACAAAAATGATAAATAATTGACATATAAATGGCACACAGAAACCACTCTAGCCTAAAAGAAGTAAAATGTGAACCAATGTCACCACTTCATTCCCTGTAGAATGTTAAAAAATAGAGGTTACAATAGATGATAACAATGTAGTCACAAAAGTAAGTGGCTTTTTAGTGCGGACCGTTACATTTTTCCAAAAGATCCATAAAGGTAATAAAAGAACTTTGACAACTTTTGAAATAATCCAAGGTTTTATTTTACAATTAGAGAACCCTCAAAATAATCAGATTCTATATAAGAAATTTAATTCCACAGTATATAAGATAAACTTGTATAATCTATTTTACTTCCTGAAACTATTCTAGGAAACAATAAGGGTTATCCACAATTTTGAAAAAGGCAAATGTATGAAAATAATTGTTTTACTGTTGTAATTATCACACTTCAAGATACATATTATATTAAGCTGTATATTCCTGAAAATCAAATTACAAAACCAGCAACTAAGAAATAAAGAATATCTAAAAAAAACAATCAACTTTGAATATGATAAAGTAAATGTTTTTTCTTTGGAACGAATAACTTTGAATATGTTATCAAGTACATGAAACTGATCAAACAGGTTACAAGTGCTTCATTTGGATTTTCATTTTCTTTTACAAAGAAATCATTTTAATTTTAAATACATTACAAAAACAAACGTAGACAAAATAAGAATATCACAGCTATAAAGAATGAGTTAAAATAAACAATCATGATGCATTAGCCTATTACAGTACCATTCCATAAAATATTAAAATAGATCAATAAAGATTCTATTAATACACATACTTCGTTAAAGTAATTAATAGGTGACCTCAAATTAAAGGTAACACAAAATCGTAACATATCATAAATCTATCTATACCTCCAGCAACTCATTTTCACATATGAAATAACATGATAATCATCATAATTAATTTGGTT
Organism: Pharyngocirrus eroticus; assembly: GCA_033118115.1. Classification (NCBI taxonomy): domain Eukaryota; kingdom Metazoa; phylum Annelida; class Polychaeta; family Saccocirridae; genus Pharyngocirrus; species Pharyngocirrus eroticus. Next base: position 9,912 of record JAVSBT010410179.1, read on the forward strand.
ACAGAAATGATATCTATTCTTCTATACTTAAAGCTCGTAGCTGAAATTTGAATAATGTACTTGATTCTAATACTTATACATGTAGGTTTTTTTGGTGATACCAAGGCTACATGTTGCCTATACAGTCAGTACCTATTTCGATATAAACTTCATTAAAAATGTCTTTGAGTTGATGCTTCATGCAGTCAATCACAGTGTACATGGAATGTTGCATATTGGAAAGGTTTTCAAAAAACTACATGTACCTTCAAAAATAGTTACAAAAATATGCATTTGGTGTACAAGTTGTCAATGTCATGATTATTTCTTGGCATATTGTTTGTCCCCTACTTTTGACACAATTCCTTTAGCTCTTAGCTCTTCTCTCACTCTCTTCAAATAATTTGGATCTGGATATCCGTATCTACAAGAAATGGTGAAAGCAACTTACAAAGTAAAAATCCAAACAAATATAAATACAATCTGCAACTTTAGAAAACGGAGATTGTTCACACTTATGTAATGTATGTGAAAAATATTCAACTTCCAGGTTTAACTATAAAAAATAATTTGCCTCTTATGTTTTTGAAAAGTGTTATCAAAAAGTGAGACTAAATATAATTGTAGCCTAGCAGGGCCTTATTATGCTTCTAAATATAATCAATTTCTAATATAAGAAGGAGAGAAGCTATAGTATTGTTGTAGAGGTGCTTTTTGGTCAGCTTTAACTTACAAACTTAAACTTTGAATAATAAAATAAATGAATAACTTGAACTAAAACTTTAGGTTGATTCTAACTGGAGAGTCCAGTCTAGAGACAGCACGTCTCAC